>VDFB02075321.1:445275503-445391799 GCA_007258455.2 Sequoia sempervirens
AAACATACAGAGTTTTTTACAGAAGCTTTTCACTCAATCCCTTTTTCTGTTATAATCATTCTAGTTTATAAATACAAAAACACAGGGACTAGTTTCTTCTTACCTTCAACAATCATCAAAGCCTTAGAGTCATCGGCGGTGGTATGATCTCCCCCAGAAGGCACTGCAAGCGGATCTGATGCAGGCTTTTCTTCTGGAACATCCTTACCGAGAACAGGAGCTGCAATAGGCTCCGCTGGGGCTTGCTCTTCACCCATGTCTAATATTTCTCCTCGAGATAGCTTACTGATTCTTCAATAGCAGAACTATAAAACAAGCACAACTCCATCAAGCCATAGAAAACAAAGACTAAACTAAAGCATAAAATCAGAATACTAAGAAGATATATGTGTGAGGGTCTGTGTAGATGGTTTGATTTGGACAGGTGAGGCTGAGAGCTCAAGTGCTAAAAGCTTGGGTGCAGAAAAATCTCCAGCAGGGGTTACGGTGAAAAGGCTAATAGTAAGAATCATCACCCCTAATTGCACAAAGAATCATCCCAACCCTGAACATGGTAAAAGTCCAATAGTCTCACCTATACACACCCTGCAAGAGGCAAAAGGACTACTAGAAAAGTTGATATGTGTGTGAAACTTGGGCATTTGCATGTGTTGGTAACAATAACTATGTGCTAGAGTAACCACTGGTTGTACCATAGATTCTTCTAGCTCATATATCCTTATTTAGTCCTCCAGTCTTTTCTGCAACTGGCTAGACAAGGATGCAGATCTATTTGGCATGCTCCAGTAGAAAAAGTCTAGAAAGTGAATTCTGTGCTTTAGCTCATGTTTAATCTCCTAGAACCGTTACTGGGCATCAATCTTAACATAAAAACTATGCACCCAACATAGTTTAGGACTCATTATAATTATCAATTTGTGTTCCCAACCATCATTATGATCCATCATGTCATAACACTGTAATGCTCCTACCCACAAGTAGGACTCATTTTAACAAAACAGCAAGCGATTCTACTCCAAAAGGGTCAGGGAATTCCCTAAAACTGACTGAAACCATAATCAAAACGCAAGAGCTGACACAAATAGGTACATGCCTAGTGAATTAACCCCAAAAGTCTACACAAATGATGTGTGCCTACCAAATTCTGGATACAGCTTCTGGTAGGTTACTGACCTGAAAGCAGATAACCCAACCAGATTTGATTGATTGGGTAGTTTCAGTTTCTCTTTACCGAAATCTCCAACTGTGTATTTTGCAGTTCTGGAACTGCTTTCTCAACACTTGGCTTTGTATAACTTATGCAATCTAGTGCAGGTAATGTACTATGAAATGTCAGCAGCATAAATAACAAAGAGATTAGGTTGGCCAGGTCCAAATCCAACAATGTTGGGTAATACTGAAGTTTTTATAATCCTTATGTTGGAAAATCATTGATATTGTGTAGTAGTTATTGGAAATGACAGTGAAAAATCTGTTTGTGACAGACTGGCTGACCCCATTTCTCTTGAAGACAGACTGTTTTCATTGCTAACCAAACAAGGAATCTCTAACATATATTGCAAAGCAAACAAGGTGGGCCTAGATGTAAATATCGTGTAAATCTTCCCCACACCCGTGGGCCGTGAAAGGACACCTCATAGGGAAAAAACTATAAAAACGGCAACATTTCCTTCTGCAGAACAAACTCTATAAAGCGGTCCCATGGAAGGGTCTTGGGCTTTTCTCATATAATCATTTTAAAAAAATAAAATAAATTATTATAGTTCAAATTGTGTTAGAATGATGCAAGATGATTGAGAATGATATGACATTCGTCAATTTTAACAATATAGAAAAAAGTTAATATCAATAGAAGATATCATTATTTTAAAAATTGTTTTTTCGAAATCAAATCTCTCCCATTCCTTTTTTAAGTTATATTTTCTTCTCATGAATCAAATAGATAATATGACTATTTTAAAAAACTATTATTTTTTAGAAATAAAATGTTACATGTTCTTCCATTAATATTTTAAATCATAGCTTACTTTCATTATAAATCACTACTTTCACTACTTACTAGCACTTCAACTTTAGGAGGTGCAAGGATTTGACGAAATTCAAATAAATATCATAAATAATTAAGAGTGTGCTAAATAATGGAATGCATAAACTAGACAAATCTAGATTTTTTCCTTAAAGAAATTATGTATTATTTGATTTTGAAATATTTGCATGCAAATTTAAAAATGAAAAAGGAAAGTTGAAATATTTGATTTTAGAGGTTTTCACCTAATTTTTTTTTTTTTTGTAATGTCTTCTATTGTAACATTCCTTTTTAAATTATAATTACTTTGGAAACAAATGATACACATCTAACTTATAGTATAAATCAACTTCGTTAGAAAAATTTGAAACTCTTTAGCTTGTAGTGTGATTTTAATTATTTAATTTTTAAGTTTTTTATTTTCTAAAATTAATATAATTATATATTTTAATTTTTAAGCATTTTTATTTTTTAAAATTAATGTTTTAACTAAATTAAAACAATTGATATACTTAATCAAGAGAAAAATAATTGTATATAAATAAATATAATTTTTATTTTATATATATGAAAAATATTTGTATTATGTATTTTTATTTTTATACGTTAGATTAAATATTATGAGGAAGCACATATATAAATTAAAAGTTATCATTTGGTTAAACTATCACGATCTAATCCATCAAAATTATTAGGGGTCAAATAAATACCAATAATACCAAAAAATTAAACTTTGATAAATGATATAATAAAAATAGATCATCATTCTTACTATTTAAATACAACTAATTTTCTAAAACCTTTAAATATTCCAAATATATTTAAAATATATTGCAAACTAATTTAAATAAAAAATAATTAAGATAAGACAAGCACAAGAAGAAAGACTTCGACCCACTTGAAAAGATAACTTAAACTCTCGACCATATAAAAGTGGAGTTGAGATACTTTTTCAAATGGTCTCTTTATAAAAAAGGATAGAAAAACATGATTACATACAAATGGGGTTTATTGGCCTTTCGAAGATCATTGAGTGTCACTTCATTGTACAATAAATTCCTATGCTCATTAATATATTTTTGCTACTTAATGCACAATGGGCTCTGGGGGACAATTTTTATTTTAACAAATAAATATTCCTCCCTATATCCATCTCTATCTCTATCTCCATACCCCTCTCTCTCCCGCTCTTCTCCCTCTATCTCTTCCTCTTTCTATTACTACCTCTCCCTCTCTCCACCTCTCTCCCTATTACAAACATAACATGAGCCTATTGGTAGTGGAGCTTGATTATCTTCCTAATTCAAAGGTTTTATTTTAGTCATGTTTGGATTCTTATAAGTGGATGTATAGCTGATTTGAAGTTATCACTTTTCCATTGATACCTTTGTTGGAGCATATTATGGTGACCCTTGACAATCACAATCACTAGACAATCTGTATACACAAGATGTAAAAGATCCACTCCATCTCCATCTCCATATCTATCTCCATCTTCCTCTCTATCTCTCTCCCCTATCTCTATTTACTTACCTTTGCCTACATCTCTCTCTTTCCTCTCTATCTTTCCCACTATATCTTTCTCTCTATCTCTCCCTATTTCTATCCTTATCTCTCCCTCTCTCCCCTCTATCCTTATTGATCCCTCTTTCTATATCTCTACTTCACATCCATCCGCTCTTTATTTATCTCCCTCTCTCTCCCTCCTCTATTTATTTATATATATATCTCCTCCCTCTTTATATATTTATCTCCCTCTCTCTCCCTCCCTCCCTATTTATATTTATTTAATCTTTTCTTGGTTGATAATGTCATTCATAAGATTATTGGTCATAGGGAGGTTCATGGTTAAGGCCACATTGAGTTATAATGCACACATCTTACCACACTCACCATAAGAGGAACCATTTGCATGTGTTCTCAGGTTGATTAAATATAAAATTGAATGCAATATTGGACCCATGATCCTTATTACATATGTATAGGGAAATGTACCACATTTCTAGTCAATACAAATAACTACTACTGTAATAGTTATTACATGTACCTTGCAGCTTCCTTTCCTATGCATTTCACTCATTTTAGGAGTTCACTTACCATGTTATTTTATCCCTATTTAAACTTATTTGAGACTTGATTATCTTTGTCAACTTAAAATTTAGTTTTCTTGTCCCTCTTGTATGTGTTTATGACCCCTTTTTACCCCTATTTAGCCCATATCTTACTCCCAATGATAAAAAAGGCATGATATCACATCTATCAAAAGTTATTTCAACATCACATATGAGGGATCTCTCAATGTAGTGAACATCCTTTGGTTCCTTCATGTTTTTTGAATCATATGATCATGATGAATAGTTTTAAAAAATGTTCATGTTGGATGGGAGGACACACATATGGAACTATACGATAAGCACAACTACTTGGTGTTGAAAGATTAGTATGACCTTGCAAACACTCATTAGGGATAAAAGTGAAATATTCCATGAAATCATACACAAATTCATGAATGAATTGTCAAGTCATGATGCAAATAAAATCATAATAAAGCTTCATCAACTAAAATTCCTCTAAGTACGTGCATTGGGAATGTTTCATTATCAACATGTGTGTAACATACAAATAATTTTTTAACATGTTAATACACACCTCTATAATGGCCATTTTTATTTCCAACCATATACATGTGTGGGCATGCTAACTTGGAGGCATGCTAGCTCTCCATCTCAACCCACTTCATGTTACCACATGTGTAAGCATGCTAAATTGACAAAATCCTTATCCTTCACCTCATCCCTTGACCTTGAATCATCTCCATCTCCTTGCTCACACGTGCGAACATGCTACCTCTCTTGGCTTTCCACCTCATTTCCTAATATTCCTCCTCTTGCTAACATCTCTTTGCATCTCATGATTTAATAAAATATCCACCATTAATCTTGAATCTCTCATCCTCTTGTAAAACTTTTCATACTTGGTTAACAATCCTCTCCATGTAGTTAAATCTTAACCATTGATTATGTCTCTTCATCTCAACCCTCCATTTCTCTCTTGAGAAATTAAATGAAATTTAATTTATATAATGGAGACTTTCCACCCTCATTCCATTACCTAATTTCATACTATCCATATGGAATCCATTTCCATAATCAACTATCCATTTGCACCCTTATGCTGTCCATTTGAGTAGCAAATTTGTAAAAATCATCCACATAATACCATGGAGGTTTAATGCATATTTTGTTACATTCTGCATTGTCTTATTCAATTCCATTTTCTCTATCATGAACGTCGCCTTTTGTTTAAAAATTATCCATATATTTTAAATTATCTTTAGTTTTGCCTTGCTGGTAGTGGTGCCGGTTCCCTTTACTTGTCACAGCCTCCACAAGTGGAATCACTTGGCCCACCATGAGTAGAGAGCTGTAGCATGTTTTACATTGGTAAGAAAAAATTAAAAGAAGAGCTAAGAAAATTAATTTTGGTACTGATGGTTATGTAGTTTTCTATATATATTTATATTTTTGATATTCCATATTGTTGCTGATGTTTGAATGGTTATCTACCAAGTCTAAAAATCAATGGAGTAGTTTAACTTGGATTTCTTCCTACAAAGATAAAGTTATAGCTATGTTGTTTAAGCATCTTATGATAGACGTACAACACAAAAGTTAGTTGCATAGTCTTAATCTGTGCTTAAATGTCATCACAGATTCGAGTCATTGAAGAGAAAGCTTTTTTAGATTCAAGGCATGTAATGTGAATATTAAAGTACTTAAGAATATTTTTGTATAACTTTTGGGAAATAACTTTTGCTGCCTCATCTACTTTTGAAAACTTATTAGGCTAGGTTTGAGTGTCTTGTAAATTCATTGTCAAACACTTCATTGTTACTAATCTCTTCTCTCAGCCTAGGTATCTTTTGCCCACATAAAAAATAAATTTATTTTTACAAAAATGACATCGTCTTCTTTGTGATATTGTTATCAGGATTCAACCATGTAGTGTTACGAGTCAAACTCATTGACTCATAACACTATATGGTTGAATCCTGATAGCAATATCACAATTTGACACGCTGTGGAAAATACCTCCAACTTATCAATCCTCTTCTTTGTTGGGTGAAAGATTACTTGAGTTAGAATTTGTAGGCTTACAGTCCACTATTTGATTCATGGCTAGTCCTGATAACTTGTTGAACAAGACCAAAGAACCTTACCAATGTTTAGGTGTATGAACATCAAAGCAAGTCCTTTAGCCGTCATCTAAGATTTTATTAACTAATCTTAAAGTCATTTTATTTGCTAAGTGAAAATCATTTAGCTTATGAACATCAGAAAAAAAATCCTTTAGCAGTCATCTAAGGTTTTATTAACTAATGCCAGTTTCACTCTTGTTGAGCTTAACATTATTTTATTTGTTGAGTAAAAATTATTTAATTTGTTAAGTTTAAATAATTTAAGTAGTTTAATTAGTCATGCGAATCATTTAACAATTTAAGTGTAATTTGTTTAAATAAGGGTTATCTTTATTTTTATGATGTTTGTCATTTGAAAGCATATAGGTATTCACATAAGTCCAAGACATCTTCTAAAAGATTACTAACTTTGTAGTTTTTTAGGATATGTGTAGATGACTTGTTTATAGACCATTTTACATTTGTGTGCTTTGTCTTCATTGTTTGTTTGATCACATTTGAAATTTGGATTAAAATTAACCATCACATTTTTATTTGGCCTAAAAATTTACAAGTGTTTTTCTTAATCTCAAAGATACACTTGCATGTGCTCTCCTCTCATGCCAAAAAAAAAAATTGCTCTGTTAGGGCACAAAGGGGGCTTGGAGGGGGCCCTACCAACGTCTGTATTGTTGACATTAGCATGATGTCAGTGGAATATTTCAGGGATATTCCCCTTCCTAAAAAAAAATTGATTGTCAAAAAAACTGAGATCCACCAAAATATTCTCCAAAGATTCCCTACAAATGGAATATGCAAAAGGAATATTCTTCTATAGTGAGTGTCAAAAATCATGCCTTATGGTAAGCAAAAATTTGACGACCAACTAAAATTTTTTAATCACTGGGAGATACGTCAAGAAAGGCCTTGTTGGATGCCAGCATGTCCAGCAGTCGGTTGGTGGCAAAATAGCCACCAACTATGCTATGTATAGCACTAAGCGCTAAATATAGCTACTCTACACTATAATGTACCTTTTATTTATTTTTTATTTTTTTGAACATATCCACCGTATGTATGGTGCTTGTGGGGCTGTATGACCTCACAAGTAAAAAAAATTGCCTCAGAAGCTCTCATTAGTGAAATAGAGAAAATTTATAGTCAAAATTCATCTATTCGGCCACCTTAAAGAAATGGTGAGCTCTGTTTTTCTCCAACTCACACCAAAAAAATGTCCAAGTCCAAAATGTACAAAAAATATGAAGATTCCAAATTTGATGTGCATGTAACTCTAGTTGAAGAAAAACCTCAAAATTTGGGAAGGGGTTTGTTGAATCCACACTCTAATACCATGCTAGATTTATAAAAAACACACAAAAAACAAGATCAAACAACAAACAAGAACACCTTCCACATATGAGAGTTGTAAAAAAGATTTGTTATTTCCTCAACAAGAAAAACTTACAAAGAGATGCCAAGAGCTTGCACTAAACTTTTGAAGAGCTTAATGAAGAAATCATAATACAATGAAGGAGAGTGGTTATAAGATAAGAGAAAACCCTAAATGAGAGAGGAATTAGATCATGAAAAGTGTCAACATCACATGTGATGAGACAAGATGATCTAATAATAGCTCAATCTAATGAAAGAAAAAAACACTCCTAAGTTTAGCTTAAGTGCATAAAGTGAAATTAACCTAATAATCAATTAAAGATTAATTAATTATTAGCTAATAAATGATTACTCTAAAATATTGTACTTTATTATCTGACCCTATTGTCATAGTTGCTTTCCAATTTTAATGAACTCTCACAATTTATTTTATATTTTCACTCTATCACTCTTATTGGGAATCTTTGGATCATTCTCCCAAGAAAACTAGCAATCTCCATTATCATTTTGTGAATCTTTACTTAGTTGTTAGTGCATGTGATTTTTTTTATCTTATTTATGATTTCCTAGAGTTGTGGTAACAATTTGTGCTAGAAAATAGTTTTCCACTTGATTACAAGCCTTCAAGGTGACATTATTCTTGGTTGTTGTTCCATCTCCTTCATTTTGTTCATCTTTATGTTTACAATTCCTAGGTGCCAACAATCTTGCATATACAAATGCATTTCATATATTTCTATTAATATTGTTTTATATTATGTTGTTCTTGTTATTTTAAAAAATCTAGTTGTCTGTGGAGGTAGAAATACCTATGTAGGGTTTGATTGAGGCAAGCTTCTATACAACCACTCAAAACTTTTCCTTTCTCTTGTTCTTACATTGCAGGTTTGTGAAGAAGAAATTATCAATCTATAGCTTCTATGGTGATTTAATCCTTTCATTTTCCTTTCTATTTTTCAAAATTTGTTAATAAACTTGTTAATTTTTCTCTTAGTTAAATATTAATTTTCTTTTTGGCATCTCATCATAAATTCTAGTTTTTTATGTTTTTGATAAGATAAGCAACATTTACAGGGTGTTGTACCCTTTACACAGAGAGCCCAGAGGGCCAGAGGAAACATAGTTCAAACCAACTGAACTAGAGAGAAACAAATAGAGACAACTGATCAACAACTGTAGAACAACAAAAAAAGATTAGACCACCCCAGAACTAGAGGGGACCAATCTAACACCTAGAACCTGACACCTCGAAGAAGCAATGGATTTGGGGAGACCCTTCTTTTTCCTCAGCACAATAGACCAGGAAGGCTCAAAATCAAAATCCATCGAGTGAGGCGAGAGGAGTGGATCCGCAACAACCACCGTGGGCAAGGAGACGTCACGTGGTGATGTAATATTTCTTAGATAGAACTATATTTCTAGTTTTTTGCCCATACAAGAAAATAACATACATTGCAAACATATGTCCTCAATGAGCTGGTGTCTGTGGTAGTGAGTTTTATATTTCAGCTATAGGTTCATCTATTTTTATTTATTTCATTTGTGTAATTATAAATTTATTTAAGTTTTATTATTCTTAATTATTTTCACCAATTTAGGCTTGTAAGTGTTTTAGCTTTTCTTTTGAATATGTTATTTTTGTAAGGGTTAGAACACTTTAAATAGTTAATTCACATAACTTGAAATACTATATTGAGTTAGTTAACCCTAGAGTGATAGTTGAGATCACTCCCAAAGGAAGTTAATCTTTCTTTAGTAGAGTTAAATTTCATCTATTATATTTTGGTGAACCTTTCACTTTAGAAAACACTTTTAAACCATTAAACTTACCATAAACTTTTGTCAACTCTAGTTTGTGGATTCTAAGACTCATGTGGTGTTGAACTATTTATGAGTTATAAAACCTAGTCTTCACATGTAGATAACATAGTTTAATGGAGGCTTGGATATCTCAACATGACTTCTTGTTCAACAAACACTCTTTTGAGAACTTGTCTTGACTTTTCCCATTCTCCTCATGAAAATTTTACTATGGGAATTCCTTTTAAATATTATATTGATATACAATTTGGTTCTCCTTCTTCATGTTTATATGTATAAAAAAAATTAATCATGAGGATACATTGTGAGTCTCCAATTCTCAATTGCACAATTTTAATCAATATTTGATAAATTTTTAGAGGCGATTGGAGGGAGAGACTATGTCAAATGATGTCATGCCTCTATTTAAGGCATCTAAATTGGCATACATAATTATTTTAAGGGTATTTATTTCTTGTGGGGGCTAGCACACAACATACATAGTGATGTGTATGATTATACTGTAGTTCTTGCTAACCTAAATGATTCCAAATCAAACATTACTAGTACTTATTTATCTATGCCTATGTTGGTTCCCACCATACATTTAACATATAATTCAAACACCAATACTAGCATTTCCTAGTTGGTAGCATTACATGCCTCATCTATCAGGCATCCTTTTCCTTCATTATGCACCTAGGTATTCATGGCCTGAAAGTTGGTATCTCTTATCTTATTGGTTCTCATTCTTCTTCTACTCTCACTTCAATTACTATTTAAACTACTATATATTTAGTGGATCCTAAAATAAATCAGCTAATTCAAAACATTAAATAGTTGTAGCGATATCTTGCTTCCCTTTCTATTACATCCACTCAATCACTTCTTGCACAATACTATTGGCAATCCACTATAATTGCTTATTCTTGCAACACCCTTTCCCACTAGTTTTGAGGTGCCAATGTTTAAAAAATATTATAGAAAGGGATATCCATAGATACATGTATCTCCCTTTATTACACTCTATAGTCATTTTTATTTTAGGATGCATTGTTAGAGATATTTTGTAGTTCCTAAAAGACGTCACATTGAATTGGTTTTCCTCCCTTCTTAATTATTTTATCAATTATTTTAACTACTTGTTCAATCAATTTATTTAGCACTTCTAGGATAACATTTACCTCTAGGTCGTGTCTATTGACTGGTCCATCATAAGCAACCAACTAATGATAAAATCACCAATTTTATCTTCTACTATCAATCTCTCTACTCTCAGATACCTTGTGTTGTCTAATTTACATGTGAAATAGGATTTTATTACAAACATGTAGCCTTTTATTCAAGATAATATTTTTCTAATGATATAATTGTCTTTTGCACATTTGTGTACTACACTCTATGACTAAAGAAGTCAATTAGTTAGTTTGAGGCTCATGCCTCACAAACTTACACACGTACATCAAGAGCCTTTTCCTCTTTTGAAGTCCAAGTGTGTGCATATGATTCTTTTACCTTTCCTTGAGCATACAAGAACTTGTTATCACAAACTAGAGATTGGGCTACCTAAAATTGATATTCCTTTTAAATGATCACCTAGACATAGCTCCACTACCAGACAGGTGGCCATAGCCTTGATGGATATATCACTAACCCCACCCAAGGCCTTTCTCTAATGCCAATCAGGCATCCATAGCCTCGATAGAGATTGTCTAGATCACCAAATACTTGAGTTCTCATGATATATCATTACTTTCCTTTTTCTTTTATTTTGGTTTCATTTTCATCATTTCTTTTCTTTTCTTTTGATTTTTAATTTTAATTCATTCTCTCATGGTGCTTTCTCAACTTGCAAGAAATAAAACTTTCTTCTAGGTTGGGGATTGAGGCTAACCTATAGGGAGCAAACAACTCCTAGGTTAAACCATGTTGGTGACCTGGAAAGAAAAAACTATATTTTTCACCCAAAAACTAGGTATAACAACTCATTCTATCAAGCTATAGGAAGCATTAATACATATGATAATATATAAGGTTTCAGGAAAACATCATCTCAAGCACAAAAATCACCTTAACTCATAGTTGGAATAACAAACACAAACTAATATGAATGATGTAAACTAATTTTTTTTAAGAAAATGATTGATTTCCTATCAATAAATGGATAAAAACATCTAACAAGTAGTGGTTACACCATTTAACCATACAAAAATGCCCTTTTCCATCTATAAATATGCACTTGATTAGTAAAGTAGGACCCTAGGACCTAGGAAATGGGAGAAAAATAGTAGAGAGTCAAAACTAAACCCAAAAAATAGACCAAACTAACTAAAATAGTAAGCCACCATCACCAACTAACCAACTAACCAACAAGGATAAGGAAAAAATAAAACTAGATACTAAAAATCAAAGAGAAACTAACTACCAAGACACCTACCTAACTAAATATTGGTGTTTCCAACTGATTGTCCATGTTTCTCTAAGGATTAGCTAAATCCTATGCTCAAGAGTACTAGGTCAGTGGCCAACAAACAAGAGATAGATTCTATACTATTTATTCTCTACACTTTAGGCTTTGCAAAACCAAGGTAGGTTCCCCTTTAGATAATATCATTTGAATTATGGTAATGTTTACAATGATGTCAGGATAGGTTATAGTCTTCACACTGATATTATAGAGGATGAGTCTTATTGGCTAAATCATCTTCAAATCCCTCTATTAGCTTTGCATTTTTTATGGTGTGGATTGAGCATGAAATAATAAATTGCAATAAAAGTAAATTTCAATTGTTTTTGTTTAATTTTGCTTGGATTTGAGCCTTATGAATCAATTAAGCTAATGACTTAACCATTAAATAATTAAGAAATGAGATAACTTTCCTAAATAGCAAACTAAATAAATAGCTCAAGGGTTATACAATCTCATTGTCTTACAACAAGAAACTAGAAAATGGACCATGCTATTAATCTACTTAGAAATCCCTACTGCAACAACATCTTCAAGTATATAATTGAAAGCATTTTAATCCATTACTTGAATAGAAGCTAATCAATTAGACATTCATTACAACAAATATATCATGAGAATCTCAAGAAGTCTTCGATTTTATTAAGATTCTTGAAATATGGTACATCACAATATAGAGACATCAACAATATGACTTATAGTATTCATATAAGAAAAAATGAGTTGTTTTTACTATTACATATAGAAGTTACAACATTTTTTATGAACTTTTGAAGACTTAACTATATAAAACCTAATTCTATGCAAATACTACAAAGACTAAGGACTAAAAATCCTTCAAAATGAGGCTTTGAATTCCCTTTTATAGACACAAAGGAAGAAACAAGCAAAAAGCCTCATTCACTGCTTAAGTCACAAAAAAGACAAAATATTAGGGAGTGACACTATACAAAAGGACAAAAACATTTATAAACTATAGAGAAGCCCCTAAAAATATTTTTGGGGGCCTCTAGGATAGTTATACTAGATTATTGATCTGATTTCTTCAAGAATCTTCCTTGCAAGTGACATGAAATCTCTGACATTCCATTCCTGACATGCCCATGCAACAACTATGTGTGGTTGGTGGAGATAAAGTGAAATGCAACTCAAATATCAACATCATCCTTTCCTTTTTCTTCATGATGATCTACTATGTGTCAATTCTATGAGGAAAAAAATGGTTGACCCTAGTCACATATGCTTTGTAGCCATCACCAATCAAAACTTGCACCATATTGAAGAAGCTTAACATATTGTATTCCAACTTAGAGAGTGAATCCATACATAGATTCAATTGCTTTGCATCAACTTCATTATTATTTATTTTAATGTACATGGGGGTGAGGATATCAACAAATTTTGACCTCCATTCCATGTAGGACCTTATTTCTCCCTCATTCAAAATTGGAGGCATGCATAACTCCTCAAGACCTTGAAAGGTATTCAATTCCCTTCTTAAAAGGTCCCTATACCAAAATGTTGCATATGTTGTCATTGATTTCAACCCATTGGTGATGTCAAAGGATTAAGATTAGAGGAGTAGTGATGTTTGAAGGCAAGACAATAAGATAAATATCATCTATACATAGTTATACCCTATCTTCTGAAGTTTGTGTACCCCATCTTCTGAAGTTCATATGTGAGTCAAGTGCATAAGTTGTGCTGATAATGGATATCATGAATGTTATAAAGTCATGTGGTTGGGAATTGGGTGGATTATGTTGTAAATTTTTTGAAGGAATTTGGCTAAGTATAGTTCCTACCAGGAAGAGTGTCACAATCTTAAGAAATTGTACCACATTCTATTGCATTCGAAGATATGAGCTTGCGGATAGGAAAAATAGCTTGCACTTACTCTCAGGTATGTGTGATTCAAATCTAAGATCATTAGGACTACCACAAAGTGATTTATAGCTAGCAAAATGAAGATTGTTGTATTGTGTGGTTGTAATCAGGATGGGTCAGATAAATGCTCCACATTTCTCCACACTTGGTGATATAGTCCTGCAGTTTGAAGGATTGTGTGATTTAGGAAAGAAACACATGTGTTTTAAGTCTTAAGTGACAATTTGTACCACCGTAATTTCTAAAGTCATATGAATGAAGACAAATCTTATTACTAGCTAAGGAATGTTGAGGGAGACAACATATGGCGCCGCCTTTCAACACATTTTATCATTTGGATCTTCTATTTGAATGATAAGCTCATATAGTCTGTTGGTATGCTTAGTTCAAATTTTAGGCATTCTTGTCTATCACAAGCATGCTTTTCAATGTTCTAACCAAATTTGAACAATCTGAGTGTATTTGGGTTATCGACATTAGTGCTCAAGTAGTTGCACCATTATGAAATTATTTGAACTAATAAAAGAGATGCATAGGAATGTTTGGCAAGGTATACAGTGTTCATCACATGATCCACATGATGTTATTCTTGTCTCTCTAATACTTCTTTTGGTCTAGAGCTAATCTGAAGAAGGTTAAGTTTTTACTAAGCCAACTTGGCATGGTGAAATGATTGTGCCAGATGTTTGGAAAGTGTGCACCAATTTGAAGTTGTACTCTATGGAAAAACATGTCTTATCTATATTTTGGGTTGAACTCATGTGATTCCTCTTACTTGGATGTTTTGGATTTGCTTGTTATGGATTAAATGCATCTCATGTTATTCATTTTATCTTGGTTGATAAGCAAAACTTTTATGCTTGTGGAGGATATAGATAAAGCTATAAAAGCTGAGAGAGAGAGAGAGAGAGAGGATGAAAGCAGGATGGGATCCACAGAAGTTAAATTATTTTATAATGGTGATATATCATTCATGAATCAGCGGGTGGTGAGTATGTGTGTGAGTGAAAAAAGCATGAGTGGTGTGTGAAAATGTTTTTTGTAGGTAGTGAGCTGAAGGAAGCAAAGGTTGTTGACTAGAGATATTGAAGATATGTGTCAATTTGAAAAGTGTCATGGTGATAATTGACAAGTAGTTCTTGTCAAATATTTTTTGCAAAGGTTGCTGCCTCATTCTTGATTGTAAATGTTGTAGTGCTTAAGGAAGTTACAACTTCCTTTAGGTTGTAGCCCATAAAACTCAGTGTAAAAATTTCTTTCATTTGTGGGGTTGGATTTGGATAGTAGATCCAAGCAGTTTGCTCATTGTGTTTTTTTCCCTTGTAGGGTTTTCTATGTAAAACTAGTGTTATGGTTGTATGCTTATGTGTTCTTCTACTTGTAATTATTTTCATTTGATTGATTGTTGATGGATATAAAGAATTTGATTAAGTACTAATTCACCCCCCCTCTCAGTACTTATGTGTGTCCAACAATTGGTATTAGAGCCAAGTGCCTTGATATATCCTAACAAGCTAAGGTAGATCTTGGTGTGGAATACATGGTAACTAAAGCACTAAAAAATGATAAGACTTAGTAAGATGATAATAAAGACATGATAGTCTTTAATGAAGAATATTGTGAGTTTGATTTTGAAGGAGAACTTATTTCTGCACTAGAAGATCTAGATGTAGCAAGGGAAGAGAATGAAGAATTCGAGATCAAACTCAAAGAATCAAAGGAAATAATCATTAATTTAAAAGTTCAAGTAGAAGAAGGAAAGAGAGTTGCAATTTATCTAAACGCTTAGCTCAATGAAAAATCAGTTGAATGTTCCAAGCTTGAAGAAGAAATTATCTCTCTTAAGGAAATACTTGGATAAATTTAAGGACCAGATTGACAAAGGCCTCAAACTCAAGAAAAAAACCAACATCCTTGATGAGATAAATAGCAGTTAGAGATCTCTAAAGAATAAGGATGGTCTTGGATTTGAAAAAGGATAGTACTCAAAAACAAATATCCTTGAAGGCATGTTTGAAATGAAAAAGGAAGAAGTCTATGTTGAGGAATCCAAGAAGACTAAATATGAGAAGCAGGAGTTGGATGATGACCTCATAAATGTTAGTGATTAGAAGAAGGGCTTCAAGAGATCTCCTCTCAGACAAGCTACTACTCCCAAGTTCTCTCAATCCTTTCATGGCTATTATTATTTTTGGAATAAGTTTGGTCATAAAGCTATTAATTGTGGAACTAAGGCATGAAGAAATGATTACATGAGTAAGAACTCATTTGTGCCCCTAAGACATAATGCCATGACCTCTCATTCCTTTTATGGTTACTACTATGCATGCAATAATTTTGGCCATAGGGTTGATGATTGTAGAAATAAAGTAAGGAGAAATGGTTTGGCTTTTGAATATAATGTTGTCTGCTACAAATACAATAACTTTGGTCACAAAGCAAGATTCTGTAAAAGTGATTTTGTTAAACCACATGTTCAGCATAAGAAGATAAATGAAAAGAAGGAAGCTATAAAATTTTAGAGAAAGAAATAAGGGAAAGATAATGAAATGAAGGATTCCACTGTGCTTGTGCATTGTGCACAATATATTGATTGATTGAGGAAGAACATTGGTTCAGGGGGAGCTACCATTCACAAATTCTTTCAGCTCCCTAGAAAGGATAAAATGTGTAATATAAGAACACACAAATTGATTTGCAATAGCTTATCGGAGGTATACAATTGCTGAGTAAGTTAAAATTTGTAGCTCAATTTTTTGGAATAAACACATAATATACAAAGGATTGTAGAATGAATTTGGATCTCTATGGAGACACAAAGCAATCTGACATCTATTCACCTAACAAGGAAAAGGTGCATTAATTGTGAAAAGTTAGGAAAAATTCAAGGTTAACATATTCTGATTTCACAAGGTGATCATCTCCAGTAAGCTCATTGGTCCATAGTTCTATGATTTTTAGGTAATCATATTCTTCCAAATTTCCATGTATGTGTGCCATAGTATCTTCCGTAGGAAAAACCCTAAATGGAATACTCAAGAAAGTGCCGACGGAGTCATTCTCAAATACTTTAATTGGATATCTTTTAAATTTAGGTCTAGGCCTCTCAATGATGTGAACAACAGTTTGGGTAGCCATTGGAACCTTAATCCGAGCTCAAATGCTTAAGAAAACAATTCTACTTTAAACCCACAAAGCACAATAAGTCGTAAATACCTTTTTATGTGCACAACAAAATCTAGGGTTTGAGTACTTTGTACCAAATTCACTTTGAATATCCTTCAAATTTCTCTTCTTTCTTCAAATGCACAAATGTGATTAAAATCAACTAGGTATCTCACTTTAAACCTTTCTAATCTGCCCTAATTTTGCATTAAATGCCTAAAATTCCATAAAGCTGATAAACCTTTTATTGATAAACAATAAACCCTAAAACACTCTGAATTTCTTCAGATTTGCACATTTTCTACCAGTTTCTTCTCCAAAAGCTTAAGCATATGATTTTGCACCACATATCTTTGTGTCACTCCTTGAAACCTCATATTTAGGGGTTTTTTTTAATTTTTCTATTATTTCTCCCCCTAAGCCCAAGCCTAGATTTAATTTTTAAGAGAATTATCTACACTAGAGGGAGGTACAGATTCATTTGTAGTTCTTAATTCTTCTTTGTTCTCAGGCTCCTCTTTCTTTCTCCAAATCTTTTCCATTTCCTTCTTTAATTTAGTGGTATCAATTTTCTTCACAGGTTCATTTCTCTTTGCCAGATTAATTTGTCTTCCATTCTTACTTCTGTAGAATTTTGAAATGTGTTTAGGTTTGTTGAAACTATAGCATACAACATTTTACTAACTAAACTAACCTCTATTCAATCTAGATCTGCATTGGTTAGCTTTGTGTCCAAATACATTGCACGTATAGTAGTAACCATTGAAATATTGAACCATTCTACTAGCATTATATGTATTCACCATCTAATTTCTGCACTCAATAGCTCTATGTCCAAATTTCTTGCATGCAAAATTTTTTTTGGAGAAGGATCCAATAATTATGATTCATTATAATTATACATTCTATTACCTTATGTCCAAACTTATTACAAGAGAAGTAAATACCATTAAAAGATGGGTACCTTTAAGCATTTGGTTGTCTTACTAGTGGTCTTCTTCTTTGATCCCTGATTTTTTGTCATTGACTTGAGTCTTCTCTGGATTGTCAACCTTGTTTGGGGTCTGGTTAGCCTTTGAGATTTCTCCCTCTTCAAGTCCCAAAACTCCTTTATTTTTATATGGTTTATGCCCTGCAATTAGTTCATCAAGCATTGTAGAACTTTTTTTGAATTTTTCCTCATGAACTCTTGCTTTTTCTAGATCTAATCTCAGAGTTACCACTTATTGTTCAAGTCTTGTGCATTCATCAGTCTTGCTTTTTACCATTGCATTCAGATATTCCTCAATTATTTTCTTTTCTTCCACTTGCACTTTTAGTCTGATGATGTCTTCATTTGCTTTCCTCAGTTGTTCATTGAATTCCTTATATATTTCTCATAATTTCTTGATTTGTTCTCTCAATTTTTTGATGCATTCATTTGCTTCCTTGAGATTTTCCTTTAGATCTTTGTTTTTGCCTTCAACCTTGTCAAGATCTTCAAGAGCAACTTTGAGTTCTTCTTTGTCAGCCATGTAATCACTTTCAATAGTAGGATTTGGAAAATCTTTATCAGTCATGTGTTCAATCTCTAAGATCTTCCTCAAGTTGTTAGGCTTTCAGAAGGAACCTTGCTTTGATACCAATTGTTGAACACCCAGAATACTAAGTGAATTAGTATTCTATTAAACCATTTGATCATAATCCATCCAATTAACAAAACACATCCAATAGTAATAATGAGTGAAAGCATGAAACAATCACAAGATCACATAACACATGAACACTTGTATTTTTATGTCGAAAACCCAAAAAGGGAAAAACCATGGTGAGGATAGCTCACAATATATTATAGTCGGTTATAAAATATTACAAAAAGGCTCACTACTAGGACACACTGTCCAAAGGGCTCACAACCACAGAAAGAAAGATAGATAGAATGGCCACATAGCCAAGATGTGAACTGATACAAAATGTACCTTCCTTGTGTTGAATTCATTTTCGTTGAAGCTCCATACACTGACTCTATGTACTTCATCAGATATAGAATACAAAACATTACTCTTCTTTATAGTCGCTCAATATTCACAATATATTTGTTGCTATTTGGATCATGTACATACAAAATTTTCATACTCGCATCTCATGTCTCATCTACAACCTAAAAAAAATTCTTACATGTATACTCAATTCATCTACATACATCAATTAGGTTGGCCTAATTAGATGTAGCCCTAAATTAAATCAAAATTGCCTTGTTAGCTCCACACTTGAACTAAAAAAACCTTCAAGCTTAAACCAAAACACATGCAATACTTGATTTAGGTCGGAATGGACCTAAGATAGATCTCACTAACATTTGCATTACATATTTAATCACTGCAACACTCACCAAGTATTAGGTCGGCGAAGAAATAGACCTAATCACAAAATATGCTAATTGATCAACACTAGCGATCAATCTGACCACATAATCATGTGCCATCTGGAATATACAATGTGTTGACACCTTTAAGAAGTCTCCCAAAATTGAAAAGTCTGATTCATATCACTGAAGGAACATGGACCGGTTTACACATACCCACATGCACTGTACATAGCCAAAAATTGTATGTTGAACTACTGTCACTTATATCTTTCAAACTATACATCCAAACCAATTGAAATATTGAATACATATGAAAATTATAGTCATAAACAACATAATAGAACCACATAAGTAGATCTTATCATATGAGAGAGTGTAGACCAAATACTGGACCAGAGTATCTGCATTACCGAATCAACACTGTTGACTAGATCAATGTAGATATCAACAAATAATGTTGACATCAATGACAACACATTAAGGGGATCCTTCTTCATTTTTTCAACAAGATTATAAATCCTTACCATCCTTGGTAGCTAACACTTAGTTACACTATTCAAGGCTTGCAATAACTTTCCAATTTTTTCTACAACAAAAGATCACATCACATGATACATTTGACCCAAGATTGATTTTTGTATTTATCACATCAATTTTTACATAACCTTATTCAATTTAGGAGTTTTACCTTCACATTTGGAGAACTACACACTTTATCAAGATATTGTGCTTTGCACTCCCTTGCGACTAACTGAGATCATTCACAAGGATACAAATGATGTACATATAAATACTACTCACTATAATGTGAAAAGGGGATATGGGCATGAGAGTATGAGAGGATGAAAGTGCGTAAGAGAGTTAGAGTTGTATTATAATATCATTCCAATTCTATAATTATAAATTACATGTTTGTATTCAAATGATTAAGGCCAAGCATGTTGAAAGCCCATTGTGGTAGATTGTAATTCATTCTTGATTATGAATAAAAAATATCATATCATTTTTTTTGTTTCATTGAGTTTTCAATAATGTAATTGTGAGTTTATAATTTTATTGCATAGTTAGATAGTTCTTAATTGGATCCTATGTCATGTGAAAATACCAACAACATTCAATTAAAGGAAAAATTTACATCAACATCATAGTCCCACTCATGACACTGCCATGCAAAAGATTAATTGCATGAATTTTTAGCTAATTTTTGCATGTGAATTTTCCCATGGTAATTGTTATAGTGAATTTTCCTTTGGTGAATTACTAGTGGTGAATTTTCCTACAGCCATCATAACAATGTTAGAGATTTCAACAATAATCTTGGCATCTTAGCATTATGGGTATATAATTATGATTGTTTTAGAAGTAAATATTTGTAACCTTTTGTAAATGAAATATTTTTATAATTTTTAATGTTACACCACTGATAGACATGAGAACAATATTCATTTTATTTATTAAACGGGTTTATAAAAATTTAGAAGTGCAAATATGAGATTAGAAAGAAAAAAAGAAAAAAATTATGCTATATTTTTTATAAATAAATGGAATAATTTATTGTGATTAATAGTAATTAATTATTTTTTTATTTCCTTCATATCTTTTTCTTGTGTGTGTATTTCATGTATAACAAAATAACTAGTTTCAACAAGTTTTATTTATGTAAATCTATTTTATATTTTATTGGAACTTCATATTTTAGCATTTTAGGTGAGTATATGTAGTGGGTATTTATATTTGTGTTTTTAAAGAATATTTTGACTTAACTTGGTCATCATAGTGGTATTAGAGAATTGATATTTCTAGCTAGTAAAGTAAAGTATTTTTTTTATGTAAATTATGGAAGGGTTCTTTATATCCCTACTAGAAAGAAGCACTACAACATTTTATAAATACAAAGAAAAAATACAAAAGATCTAAGATAAAATAAATAAATTACTTCAAAAATTGTAGCCTAAGAGTGGTGAATGAAATCTTGTTTCAACAAAAATGTACAAGAAGAGTAAATTAACAAAATTTTAAATATAAATCAAAGGAAAAATGATTCTTCAAGTCCAAGGTAACTTTTGATAATTACTTGGAGCTACTTGGAAGGAATAGTTGAAGTAAAATAGAAGGGAAATATGACAAAAAATAGTTAAAAAATAAAGAAGCATAAATAGAATCAAAACCATAATAGACACTTAAGGAATGAGTTAGTGAGGACATTTTTGATAAACTTAATTTAAAACATAGAAAAAGATGGGAGGGAGGTCCTAAATGCAATATAACACTAGGACAAAGCTTTCCTTTTTCTAAGGTTTCATTAGGATGTAAATCAACAAGGTGATTAGATTGGCTTTCAACCATGAAGGTGAGTCAATTAGATTTAGATCTGCATCTTTGTGGGCCCTAGGGATGAATTGGAATTGATTTTTCTTGGTTAACATAATTAGACTATGTGACCTAATATGAAAAATGCCAAATTTTGATAATAGAAAAACTGTAACAAAAAATTACAAGACAGTTTGGGAAAGGAAAAGCTCTATGCACTTGTCCTAGAAATTTAGAGATGGACTAAATAGGAGGATAGAGTCACCCAAGGGCATCTATGTCCTTGTAGGGGTATTTTGGATCTATTTTCATAGCCCTTTGATGTCATATCTGAGTTTCTTGATTTTTCCTACAAATTTGTCGAATCAATGTTGGATAATTTTGTAAGTGATTTTTTGTGTCTTGTCAAGGTGTAGGGATTTGAGTGCAAAAATGGAAAATATATCTTCAAGCTTCCTTCAATCTACTCCAAACCTACAATCTACACATTCAAAGAGAGAAAAAAGGTTGTGCCATTTAGGAGCTTGCCTTAGTCAAACCCCATGTCAGTGTTTCCACTTCCACAAAGGAAATGTCAATGATAGGAAAGATAAACGATAAGAAGGAATGATAAATCAACAAATTTTTGCAACTCACCACCCTTCAATGGCTTCATTGAAGGTTTGAATTCATGCACATCACCTCTAGGTCTTGGATCATTCTTGAATTGCTTGAATTTCTTGGAGACCTACAAAAGGGTTAGCCTTCACAAACAATGAAACCATGAACATGCAAAAACTCACATGATGTTTAGATATTAAATTGCCACAATAAAGCTCTGATTTTTTTTTCTTGAATTGCTCTTAATTTTCACTTGTTTCTAAATAGTGCTATATATTTTGTGTTAATGCTAAATAGATTTTAAATGATGCAATAACTAGGTATTCATAGGTATTTATTATATTTCCTACAAATTAGATCTCAATAGCCGACATTTGTAACTTGAATTGGAAATGATAAAATGTTGAAACTGACATATTCAAATTTGGGACCAAGAAAAATAGGGGGACACTATCACCATAGGGTGTCTCTGTCCTTACCCTATTTTCTGGAAAATAAGGTGCTGAGGGAAAAGTACCAGATAAATGCATTTTTTTTCCACTTGCAACTTTTCAAAAATTGTTTAAAATAGACCATAGAATGCATAATTTGGGAAATTAGGTGCTTAATCAGGTCCAATAATTTAAGGGGGAACAAAACATAGTGTGAAATTGTCAAGGGTGACAAATTTTTATGCTATATTGAGCCCCCACTTTAGTGAGAGTATGAACTTATGCTCAGACTCACACTAAAGTAGAAAATATATGTCAAGAGGGGTCTAATTGTCCAATGTTGCAGAGATAGGATGACAAAGGATCAAGGGGGAGTGTGCAAGCCCCTAGGATCCAAGATCCTATGGAAAACCAACATAACCACAAAGGAACACACACATGTATGAAATGCAACAAGACAACATACACAAACATACATGTCAAGAAACAAGAGGCATACATGATGAAAACACATGGCATAACATAACATATAGGTAGAAAAAAAATGAACAAAAACATGATGTAAACATGAAGAAAACACACAAAATGCATACCATGAAACACAAAGTTAGTACTAAAAGGATTCAAGTCGATAAGGTAAAGAGACCTTAGTCTTAAATTGTCTCAAATACCAAACATCATCCATCGAATAAAGGAATGCTCCCATGAGGACTAGCAATCTATGTTATGCTGAATCACTTGTGAGCCACATGGATCCACTAGCTAGCAATCCATGTTATGCTAGGTGTCCATGCACTATAATGGGTTCCATAAGGCTACCAAGCTATATTATGCTAGAAACTCATGAAACACATAGCTCTACTATCAAAAAAGTTGTGTTATGCTCGATGACCATGTTAAGGAATTCATGACTCACACAATAGAAAAGTTCAATATTTTCTAGGTGAATCACAAACTAAAGGAAACACGAGCCAATGAAGCATGATAATTCACTCAAAAGATCCCCCTAAGACAAAAGTGCACCGAGAAAACACAAGGTCTAGTGAAGTTACACTCCTTAATAACTATGATAATATGCTAAAAATGATCAAGATGATATGCCAATGCAACACTAAGTTTAATTCATTTGAATAAATTCAAGAAAAAAGGCCAATTTCAATGCACCACTAAGTCCAATGTGTGTGAACAAAGTGAAAAATAAATGTCAAACTCACCTAAAAAGGTGAAAAAACTCACTTAAGGAGGTGCAAAAAGGATGACAAGATAAAGGAAAACCTCTAGGGGTGTTATAAATAAAACCACCACAAAAGGTGATTTCAAAAATAGTAAAGGGGCATTGCTCAATACATGAAAGATCACACCTTAGGGAACATCACACATGACATCACCACCAAGAGAGGACAAGTCATGGAATAGAAAGTCAAACCTTAGGTCATACTAACCATAGCATTACCACTAAGGGGAACATCATGTGCCAAGAAAGGTCACACTCTTAGGGGATATCAAGCCCAATATCACCACTAAAGAGATACTAACATAGATTGAGACAACCACTTTTATTGCCAAGGTCACACTTCCTAGGAGAGGTATGTTGTCATCACTAAAAGGGACCATTTCTCATGCAAACAATGAGCGTGGGAGCATATGCCCCCCCTTAAAATGTTAGTGTACTTGCTACACTAATGTTTTAAGGAGACATAAAGGGATCCCTTTCTAGAAGAAATGCACCTAACATAAGGCTACCTAACCCCTTGTCCCCCAAGTGTAGGGACAAAGATGAGCCCAAAATGGATGATGATATGCTACTCCTTGTGAGATGATATATGATTGCATAAAGCTTAGTTTATACCTCCATGCATGGTAGTGAGTATTATTTGATACTAAACTACCACATGGCAAGGAGCAAAGAAAATGAATGTTAATATATCATACATTCAATTTGATCCCCATAAGGATCAAATTGTTTAAATTTCTTCTTTAAATCACAACATTCATTAGTAGTATGTCCAAATATTCTATGATATGCATAGTAAGATGTATTTGAATTCTTTTGTTTATTATCTTTTTGTTCATGCAATGGCAGTAGTGTAATTAATACCAAATTTAAAAGTGTAGCTAGACTACTCTCATTCTTTGATAAAGGAAATGGAGAAGGTAAGAAACCTTTCTGTTGTCACATAAAACCGCACCCTACTAAACAAGAGTTCAGTGTTCTAATGACACAATGGAAACAACCTCAAGGTATGGGACCTTGCACAAAGGAGGTTGAGACTCCGAAGAAGGTCGACTTCCTCTTCTAAACTAAGTGAAAACATGTTGGTCTAACCCAACAAATGAAAACCCTATCACTACTCTACTCTAAAAGCTCACAAGGAAAAGAGATAGAAAGATAACATAAATTAGAAATAGAGGTGATACAACAAGATAGAAATTCGTTTCTTCCTGCTTCATAACAACATAATACATCAATGAAACAACTAAAACACATACTCAGACATGAAGGTAAATGGATTTTACTCAAACATGCAAGGGATAATAGTGATAATAGCTGAATTTTATTAACATAAGGATTAGAATAAATATTTATAATGGTAGAATGAAAAAATGTAGTTTATGCAAGAGAAAAATCCTAGAGGAGCTAGAGGAAGAACCCATAAAATGAATACAAGTGTTTCTTTTACATATCAAGCATGTTGCTTTTATAGATCAAGCATAAATTGGATGAATGCAACTCAAACCCTAACCTAGCTAGGGTTAGCAATCAAAGAGATCTGATCAAGAAAAGATCTACTCATGAAAACCATGCCAAAACTAGAGCCTGGAGAAAACATAACCTACACGCCATACTCCCAAGTGTCCTTTTTCATCAGCAAGTCATGAGAATGGAAGAAGGAACATGCCTTAGTAGAAAACCATGTTGAAACCCTAGAAAATCATTTCAGAAACATGGCATATAAATATGAGAAGATAACCCACCATTAATGCTCTAGGCATCCATGCCAAGCCAACACATTAATGAGCACACAAACTATGAAGAAAACCTTCGTGAAATCTACAAAAAAGCACAGAAAGAGATGGAGCTTTGATAGAAAGAAGGTCAATTTCACATAATGGAGGCATGAACACCTCCCCTCCTTAATGGGAGTAGGTAAAAACAACAATTAAGATCCTCCAATCCTTCAAAAATCAACTCTGGTAGTTGAGGAAGAGTCACCGTAGCATTAAAGGTGCCATCGCCAAAAAATGCACTAATCACATTCTTCACCTTTCCTATGTCGCTCCATACTTAATAAAATATTTAAGCCTTTACTTTCCTTTCATTTGATGGTTAAGAATTTTCCACTTGGCATTATCCTACACCCCCGCAGTCAACCAAGGTCCTCAAGGATATGAATTGCGAGATGTTGGGGAACAACTATCAGAATGTGACACATCTGGGGAATATTCCATAGTGTTGGAAAAATGAAGAAGAAAATCTCGTTTTGATACTTTTTGTTTGTCATTGATGTCACCATGATATATGAGTTGCAACTACAAGATCAAGACTAATGCTATTTCGGTATTCTAATCCAGTATCTGAACTAATATTTTGCTCAAATCCTCTGGTATTTTGATCTGCATTTGGTTTTTGGTGATCATTGTTGCTTGCAGTTTTGGGAAATGGTTTGCAAATGTTGGGAGCACATACATTCAAGATTTCACATATCTGGTGCTCGTATAGAATGTGTTTGCTTCTTGGTTTGAAGTCATTTCCTGGCTGACTTCTTTGATAAATTGTGTAAAGGTGAAAATAGTTTTGTTATGCGGATATATATGCGACCTATTTTAGGTCTATGCCAACTTGTTGAAGCATGTGGGTTATCTTTTTCAAAGCTTGTAGCCGACATATGGTATTTTTGGTAAATATGAAGTGCATCTAATTAGACCAACCTAATTGATGCTTGCAGAGAAGATTAGATTACTAAGTCAGTTTATTGAGCTACATCAAAACTGAATCTGCACTTACTAGGTGTACCTCATTAGTCCATTTTTTGGCTATAAGTCATTTTTGTCATTGTAATTTTTGTAGGCAATGAACCTTTATTTCTGGACAGTGAGTCCTGGCAGTGAGCCACCCATTTTGTAATATTCTATAACTAGTTATATAATATTGTGAGCTAACACTCATCATGGTTTTTCCCATTTGGGTTTTCCACGTAAAAATCCTCGTGTTCTTATGTTCTCAGATCTTATGTTATGTTAATGCTTTTATTTATTTATGCTATTTTTTGCATTGGAATAATTGGATGGTATCTGAACAGGAAATTTAAGAAGATACTGATCTACCCCCCCTCTTAGTATCTTGGATCTTTAACAATTGGTATCAGAGCTTGGTTCCTCTGGTTAAGCCTAATAGCTTGAGGGAGATCCTGAAGATGGAAGAAATGGATGACAAAGGAGAGCTTTGGACTGCTCTCGAGGATCTTGATAAAGTTGAAAGAGAAAACAAAGATCTAAAAGAGAATCTTGAAGAAGCAAACGAATGTGTCCAAAAACTTAAGGAGCAATTGAAAAAATTCAAAGATAGTCAAGGAAGTAACTGATCAATTGAAAAAGGCTAATGAAGATATTTCTGGTTTGAAAGGACAAGTGGAAGAGAATAAAATAATTGAAGAGTGTCTAAACAAGTTGGTACAAAACAAGTCTGAAGATTGCACCAACCTTGAATAAGAAATTGTGAACCTGAAAGTGGATCTGGAGAAGGAAAAACTCTGTGAAAACAATTTCAAATCTAGCTCAGAAAGGCTTGATGAATTAATTGCAGGACAAAAACCAAGTAAATATAAAGGTGGTCTAGGAAATGATGTAGGTGAAAGTTCTAAGACTGTGAACAATCAAAAGACTCTGAATAAAGGTAAGCAAAAAGAAAATTCAAAGAACTCTGCTAGGAGACCTCCGGTGAGATAGCCTAATGCACAAAGGTACCTGTCTTTTAATGGCACTTGTTTTTCATGCAATAGATTTGGTCACAAGGCAACTGAATGTAGAAGTAGGATGAATCAATTCCCTAGTCCTTTCTGTGGTTAATGTTTTGCATGCAAAAGAACTGGACATAGAGCAAGTGAATGTTGGACCATGATGATGAATCGGTTTAATGTAAGAGGAATGAGCCAATCCTTTAATGGATATTGCTACACCTGCAACAAGTATGGACATAAAGCTAACCGGTGGATAACAAGAGTCAATGGAAATCAATATAATCAAAGGAATATTGTCTGTTATAACTACAACAAACCGAGACATGTTTCACGAGTCTACAAAAGCAAGAAGAGTAAGGAAACTAATCTGGTAGAAAAGAATGAATTTGTGAAGAAGGTTGAAAATATGAGATTAAGCAAGAGATGAGCAAGATTTGGAGAAAGAAAGAAGAACTAGAGACAACTGATGAGTTTGTACCCTCATCCGGTACAAATGATTTGTTTGGTAACTAGACCTAGCAAGGTCGTAGGGGGAGCTTTATCAAAAAAATTTAAGAACCCCCTGGATAAATGGTGTGTCAGAGGTTGGCATGAGGAAGAGAGGTGAAGATTGATTTTATAGAGGTTCTGGAAAAGGAATTGGTAGAAAATATGAAGGGATGATTCTTTGTAGAGCAAATTAGGGTTTGTATGTGTAAAAGAAAAGAGTTTTTAGCAGCTTTTTGGAGTCTGCTGCAATAAATGTGAATTAGGGAAAATTGTTATTTTATAAAGAAAGTGTTCAAGGCATTTTGTTCATTTGAGCATTTGGAGAACTTGAAGAGCTTTTGGAGCATTCTTGAAGAAAATTGGAGTTCGAGTTGTGGAAACCCTAGTTATGGTTCTGTGTGCAAAAAAAGGTATTTATATTTTGTTTTGGCTAAGTTGTTTGAATTTAGAACCTGTAAAATGACAACTCTCATAGTTGCGAAAGTATTAGAGAGGCCGAGGCCCTCTTACAGAAGGTACTCATCGAAAGTTTTTGAAGATGACCACATGGGTGCTTTTTTGTCAATTCGACATGGAATAATATCGACTGAAGATACAAGGTTGTACATTCGGGTGAAGTACGAGGAGTATGATCACTCTAATTTGATTGACATTTGGCACAATTTGCTTACTGGTGATGATTTCCTGATAAAAATAGAATACTCGAATGCGTTTGAGAAAAGATTGGATAGGTGGAATAATTTTCCTAATTTTAGCTATGATGAGAAATATGTGAAACCAGTCCTAAGCAGAATTCATGACAAATTTCTCTATACTGATCGGCCACACTTGATAACAAAAGAAGTGATTAGGGTAGTAACTGGTCTATGGGATAAAGGAACAATACCTATGTTAAAATCTATGAAGAACGAGGTAGTAATGGAACTCAGTGGAGCAACATATGACAAATGAGCCCTAGCAACGAAGACTATTACTAATCCAGCTATGAAGTATACAACCATGATGATTGGACATAAGATATATTTCAAAAATAGAGAGAATTTTGTTTCGGCCACAACAATCTATACTGGCTTTGATATGGTGGTGAATGGTGTAGATTATGATCTCTGTGAGCTTCTTCGATTGTAATTGTTAGAGAACATAAAGCAAACAAAGGAAAAGAAGTATGCCTTTAAGTTTGGTTTGTTGATCATATGTTTATTGTTTTACTTCATGAAGAGGATCCTGGGAAAAAGTGAAGAAGTATATTGGGACTCATCTAGACCGGTAGGCCATCAAATCTTTGATTATTTGCACAGTCTAAGAAATCTAGATGCTCAAGAAAATGCTTTGACAAATTTCTTTGTGGTATTTAAAAGAAACATGAATGAGAGGGAGAGGATCCCAAAGAAAATTGTTGATAAGTATAAGCATGAAATCATATTCCATGTCTCATCAGATGAATGCATGATTGAGGTTGCAAAACCTTAAACTATCTGGATTCAGCCTCTTGGATATGAGATAATAGAAGAAGAAGCTGAAGGCTATGTGCAAATTTTGTTGAAGAATCCAAAGGACCCCAATGAACCCAGAATTGGGACATATGCAGAGAAGTCTATGGAAGTTCACTTGGAACAACAAAAGCCTAAGATTAGGAAGATTGTAGAGAAAGAGCTCAAGAAGGCTAGATTTACAAACAAGGAGATTTCTTTTGGTAGGGATAAGGGAGAACAAAGGGTGGTAGAATCATCTAGCTCGGGGAGATCTAGAAGGACTACCTCTGAAAAATCCTTTGCAACCCTTGCAACTATGACTGAGCCTGGTAAGGATGATAAAGGTAAAGGTCTTGTTTCCTTCGGACCAACTGCTAGATCTGGGAAGAGGAAGGAAAATCCTCTGGTCACCCCTGTTAAGAGAGGAAGGAAAGAGAAGGAAACGAGAGAGAAGAATATGAGTGTTACAAATGATCAAGATGAAGAAGAAGAAGATCCTAAAGCAAAGCTAGTAAGGAGAAGAAGAGGAGGTTTACCCTCCAGTGAAGGTGCATCTACAGATGTTGTTGGTTCTAAGAGAGTACACATTGTGTCATTGTCTGAAGATGAAGAAGAGCATGATTTTGGTATACATGTGCACACCAAGCTTGAATCAAAGAAGGCTAAGGTAGCCGATGAGACCTCTGGGGATCAGAAAATGAACAAGATATTCCAGTAAGTTTTAGCCCCCAGTATAATCTTGATCCAACTCTTAATGCTTTGTTGACTTTTGAGAACATGCTCCAACCCACAACTGAATTCTATGATAAAGTTGGAGAATAAGATAAGAAAACATTGCTATTAGTTGTTATTCAATATGCTATTGTCTTAGAGGTCAAATGGGATAACATAAAGAAAGATGTTCTTAAAAGCATGTGGGATGATCTAATGAAAAGGAGATATGAGGCCATCGTGTTTGAAGAAAAGATTAGAAATGCAACATATAATAAGTTTGGGTCCTCCTTGACCCCTGATGATATGGAATCTTTGAAGAAGATTTGTGCTGAAATGTTTCAAATGAAAAGTAGAGTGAATATGTTGATGACAAGAAATAAGAAATTGACAAAGAAAGTAAGAAAGGAAACAACAAAGGTAATCCGAGAGACAACAAAAAAGTATGGTATGCTCAAAACAGATGATGATACTGTTGTTGAAAATGTTGAGGAAAATGTTCCTCTGGGTACAAGTAATGAAGGAATTTCTGATAATTTTGATGTTGAAATTAATATAGATGATGAACTTAATGAACAAAATGAGGGAGAAGATGAGCTTGAGATGCATAATGATGCTCCTCCAGAGCATACTGAAGAAGGAAAAGGTGAAAAAGAGCAAGGTAATGATGAAGAAAATAAAGGTGATGCTAAAGAGGATGGATATGGCAATGAAGAAGAAGGTCAAGAAAATATTGAGGAAGAACATAATAGAAATGAAAAGGATGGAACTGAGGAAGAGGACAATAGTGACAAAGATAATGATAATGATAAAGATAAAAATGAAGATGAAGGTAAAAAGGATGAAAAGAAAGAGGAAGAAGAAGAAGAGGTAGTGGAGGAAGATAAAGAAAAAGAAAAGGGAGAGGAAGAAAATATAGTTGTGGAATCCTCTGGGAAAAATGAAGAAGAAAAACATATTGTAAAATCATTGAAGCATCCTGGTTACTGAAAGGTTTGCTATCTAAGCAAATTAGATTTCAATTGATTATTCCCTAGGAACTTTTGAAACTTCCTATAATTGAAGGATATGTTGATGTAGAAAATATGTCTCTAGTACATAAAGTTGTGTTGGGTGATGTTATGCAAGCATTCAGAAGAAAGGAAATTCTTGAGACACATCAAAAGGGAATAAAATTGGTAGAAGATGCACTGAAAGCATTACAGGAAGCTATGCCCAGTACATCCATTGATACATCCTTTGCCCCCATTGAAAATCTAAGAATATTGTTAGACTCCTTCAAGGAGTATTCCTTTGGACAAAATGAAAAGACAAGACAAGAGATAGAAGAAAATTTGGTAGAGAAAATGTTGTTGGCTTTACATGACAAATGTGCTCTTGCACACTCTTGTGTTGAAAAGAGTCTGAAAGCGGCGAAGGTCTGTGAGTCTGAGGCAGATGTTGTTCTCTCCTACTACTTGAAGTGGCTGCATTCCACTTAGAATATCAAGATTGTCATGGAATCCATTGAGTCCTAGTTGTCTATTGTTTCTAGTACTTATAGTGTATCTAAAGATAAAGACAAATCAATCTAGAAGGCCATCACTACACATAGAGAAAATTTATTTTCCTTGCAGAAACAAAAAGAAGAAATTATCAAAAAATTTAGTCTATTAAGTGATATTGTAAGAATGGAATACACTCCAGTTGGAGAAGCTTTGGCATGTGATGAAAGGCTTGAGAAGATAAACCTAATTCCTGATATTCTAGATGATGTTGAAGAAGTTCTGATAGAGCTGGAATATCTGAACAAGATGTTGACTGCAACAAAGGATGGCTGGGAAAAAGGAAAAACAGTTTGGGAAGGTATTCTGAAGGAGCTTCAAGGATCATCATCCTCCAGTTGATATATGTTTCTTTGTTTTCTTTTCTTTAATGTTTTTTCAATTATTCTTGGCACACCCTTTGTCCTTGATGTCAAAGGGGGAGTGAAGTGGTGAATTGTTAGTGATAGGGGGAGAAGTACTATAAATAGAGAACTTTGTAAATATTCTTTTTGGTTTTGGCACATGTTGCCATCAATGACAAAGGGGGAGATTGTTGGAAAAATGAAGAAAATCTCATTTTGTTACTTTTTGTTTGTCATTGATGTCACCATGATATATGAGTTGCAACTACAAGATCAAGACTAATGCTACTCCGGTATTCTAGTCTAGTATCTGAACCAATATTTTTCTTAAATCCTCTAGTATTTGATCTGTATTTGGTTTCTGGTGATCATTGTTGCTTGCAATTTTGGGAAATGGTTTGTAGATGTTGGGAGCACATACATTCGAGATTTCACGTATCTGGTGCTCATATATAATTTTTTTGCTTCTTGGTTAGAAGTCTTTTCCTAGCTGACTTCTTTGATAAATTGTGTAAAGGCGAAAATAGTTTTGTTATATGGATATATGTGCAACCCATTTTAGGTCTATGCCAACTTGTTGAAGCATGTGCATTATCTTTTTCAAAGCTTGTAGCTGACAAATGGTATTTTTTGGTAAATATGAAGTGCATCTAATTAGGCCAACCTATTGATGCTTGTGAAGAAGATCAGATATATATACTAGATAATCCTTGAAGTTTAGTGTGTGATTTTTGTGTGAATACGAAGTAGAGAGAATACGATGAAGTGTACTAAGTCAGTTTATTGAGCTACATCAGAACTGAATCTGCACTTACTAGGTGTACCTCATCAGTTCATTTTCTGGCTATAAGCCATTTTTGTCATTGTAATTTTTGTAGGCAGTGAGCCACCCATTTTGTAATATTCTATAACTAGTTATATAATATTGTGAGCTAACACTCACCATGGTTTTTCCCATCTGGGTTTTATTGTATGCATTGGAATAATTGGATGGTATCTAATCAAAAAATTTAAGAAGATACTGATTCACCCCCCCTCTCAGTATCTTGGATCTTTAACACATAGGCATATACCTCTTCCTTTGATGTTCATCACATGAATTAGGCCACATAATAGAGCATTATCAAAACCTCACTAGATGTTTCTCTCTTGTTCCCTTGCTAGCCAACTATAGGTCCACCCAAAAGGCTCAGTGGGATGGCAAGGAACCAAGAGCATGCCACATGTCACTCTCAATGGGCGTCAAATGTCTAGTTGATCAAATACCACTTATCGTTAAGTGGTAAGAGAAATGGGGGAAGGGAAAAGGTGGAAGTGAGAATAAGGAACACGAATGTCGAAGCCTCAAAAACAAGTTATCGGGGATCGAAGTTTAGGGTTTGAGATCATGGCTTACCACTTATCGCCAAGTGGAAAAACGTAAAGGGGAAGGCCGATCGTTGATGCCTAAAAGGCCATTTGATATTGGAGGTCAAGGAAAAATATTATCAGTTACCACAAAGTGGTAAAGTGTAAGACCAAGGAGTGAAGTCTAGAAGACTTCGCAGAGGAAAAGATTCAAGGGTTGGTCATTGGAAAGATGCCCTATCTCTTACCATAACTTCAGTAAGAGGTAAAGTGAAAACTCGATGCTTGATCCTTGAAAGATCGATAGTTAGTCGATTTTCAATCTACAAAAGAGGGGATGAGGGGGTTGGCTTATGGTTTACGAAGAAGGGAAGAAATGAGGAAAAGGTAAAGAGGAAGCCTGATCCTCGAAATGTGAAAAGAAAACATAGTCATTTTTCAAGAGAATTTTGGGAATTGAGGGTTAGGAAAGGGTCTTACCTCTTACTTTTGTAAAGGTAAGAGGTAAAGAGGATTCCCAATCCCTGAAGTCTAAAAATTAGACAATTAGTTATTCTTAAGAGATCGAAAATGGAGAGAAGGGAGGAAGGAAAAAGAGATGTAGGTAAGAAGGAAAGTGAAGGCTCGATACATCAAAAAATTCATACTTAGCCAACTCTAGGGATTTTCAAGGGTTACTTATACAAGGTGAGCCATGTGAGATCTCTCATATCGGTTATTAATGATGGGTCATCAAAGGGTGGCATGAAATTCCAACACTTTCTTAATAGGACCATGAGCTTTGTATTGCTTGATTGGTGGCACAAATGTTTGATGTAAAGGTAGAGGACCTTGGTAACTTATTCCTTTTGTGTCTTTAGATGATGTTTATTATAAAATGGAATGGATCTTATGCTCATTCTTTATGCTGAATCCTTGTTTTTTCAAGATCTTAAAGCCTTATCCATAGCTTTTCTCCATGTTAACAGGTGTGTTTATGACTTTACGCTCATATGATGGGATATTAGTTGATGTGATTTCATTATTGATAGGTGTTTCCATGTGAATTGGTTGAGATATGAATTGCAAGTCACTTTTCTTATGCAATGTGGAGAAAATTTCAAGTGGTGGCATGGTAGGTGGTGTTGGTTGTCAGTATGGGTGATTAGGCAATTTCATGGAAGGATAAAAGGCTACATTGTTCTTGAGGTTATGTAAATAATTATGTATAAATTCATTCATGCTCTCCTCATCTTGTCCCAAGATATCTTCATTATGAGGAAATGTGTTGGGAGGTGAAGGATCATGAATATTCTCAGTTGAATTAGGGTCATCACCAAACACACAACTTGAAACATCAAACAAGGATTTCAAAGAAGTCAACATATTACCAAAATATTGAGCCATCATGATGATATGATGCTTTTACTAAGGTTCAAACTTTTATGCAATAGGTAAGTTGACAAAGAATCTAGATATAGGATCTTGAGAGAGCTCGGTCAAAAAAAATTGAACCAAAAAGAGCAAGGGGACAAAGCTATCGAAGGGTGTCCTTGTCCTAGGTAGAGTTTTAGGAAATTCAAAAGTTGACTGTGTGTGATATTGCTTAAGTTTTGTGGGTCTAATTGTAAACAGGTTTGGAAGTGAATATTTTTCCAGAATTTACCAATTTATGCCAATGCAAGTGTATAACAATGTTGAACAATACATCATAATTTTGAATATAATTTTTTGATCTAAAATGCAACAATTGATTGATTCTAAGATGCCAAAATATGAAAATGATGATGTTGATGCAATTTTGAAATAAAATAATATAATTTTTTAACTTTTTGAGCTATATTAAAGATGCCTAAATGAATGCAATCAAGAATTCCAAATCCACAATTAGCTAGTAGAAATAGGTTGAGGACACAAACAAAGAGATCTAGGAAAAATTTGGTTGAGCCAAGAGTAGGACTATGTCACCCAAGGGCATCCCCGTCTTGGAAAATATTTCTAGAAACTGAAAACTTGATCATTTTTTTGACTATTTAAGGATTCTAAATCTATGTGCACACAGGTTTGAAAATGAGTATTTTTCCAAAATTTTCTCAATTTAAGACAATGTAACTCAAAATAAAATGTGTAATAATGCTTGAACAAAAAATGACAATTGTGAGTGCAATTTTGAATGTAGATATGATCTAAATGATTGAAACTAATCCTATTACAACATATGATGCAATATGATATGCATTTTTTTTAATTTTTATATCTTTTTATGATTTGCAAAAGATGAAACTCTAAGTGAACAATACAAAAAAAACTTAGATCTAGGGTGAAATTTCAAAAGGTATATGATATTAACAGTTCAAGTTCACCAAAGTGAAACATAGAAAAAGAGGGGAGGGAGGTCCTAAATGTAATAGAACACTAGGACCAAGCCTTCCTTTTTCTAGGGTTTCATTAGGATGCAAATCAAAAAGGTGATTAGGTTGGATTTCAACCATGAAGGTGAGTCAATCAGACCTGGATCTACATATTTGTAGGTCTTAGGGATGAATTGGAATTGATTTGTATTTATTAACCTAATTAGTCTATGTGACCTAATATGAACATGCTAAATTATGACAATTCAAAGATTGTAATAAAAATTTACAAGCAGATCTGGGAAAGGCAAAGCTCTGTGCACCTATCCTAGAAATTCAGAGATGGTTTGAATAGGAGGACAGAGTCACCCAAGGTAATCTATGTCCTTGTATGGGTATTTTAGATCTATTTTTTGTATTCCTTTAATGTCAAATCCGAGTTTCCTGATTTCATTGTTGGATAATTCTATAGGTGATTTTATGTGTCTTGTCAAGGTTTATGTCTTTGAGTGCAACAATGGAAAATAGAACTTCAAGCTTCCTTCAATCTCCTGCAAACCTAAAATCTGCACATTTAAAGAGAGAAGTAAGGTTGTGTCATTTAGGGGCTTGCCTTAGTCAGACACCGTGTTAGTGTTTCCACTTCCACAATGGCAATGCTAATGATAGCAAAGATAAATGATAAGAAGGAATGATGAATCAACAAAGTGCTACAAATCGCCACCCTTTAATGGCTTCCTTGAAGGATTGAATTTTTGTACATCACCTCAAGGTCTTTGATCTTTCTTGAATTGCTTGAATTGCTTGGAGACCTACAAAAGGGTTAGCCTTCACAAACAAAGCCTTCACACAAAATGATAACATGAACATGCATAAACTCGCATGATGTTTGGATCTTGAATAACTACAATAAAGCTCTAAAATGCTACTCTTGACTTACTGTTAATGTTCACTTGTTGCTAGATAGTGCTAGACCTTTCTTGTTAATACTAGATAGATTTTAAATGATATAATAACTAGGTATTTATAGGAATTTATTGAATTTCCCACAAATTAGATCTCGATATGCAACATTTGCAACTTGAATTGGAAAGATAAAATGTCGACACTAGCATATTCAAATTTGTGACAAGAAAAAATAGGGGGACACTATCGCCATAGGGCATCTCTATCCTTTCCCTATTTTTTTGGAAAATAATGATGTATGGGATAATCAACCCTCATTCAAAAATTCACTACAACATACATGCAACTCAGTAATTTCTTGAAATAACACCAAAAATCTGCAAGATGTGTCTTAGTTTCTCATACAAAATCTCATGAAATTACATAATAACAAGACAAATTTGAAATAATATTATTTTTCAGCCACGAGGACTAATAAAAAACATTTCAAAATTGATATGGAACTAATTTATGGCAATAAAAATCAATCACAAGAATGGTCTCCTTCAACCAATATTCTTTCACAAGCTTTTGCTCCTACAATCTGTGACCTTCAATGGGAAAAATTAGCTGCAATAGACGTATTATTCTCAAAACCTTTTGCTACTACAACATCTTCAAACCTACAAAACATGGAGCTTTGGACTCTCTCCAAGAACTACACCCCTATCTCCTCTAAAAATTTGGAAAATGCTCCTCTTACAAATTTGGAACTCACAATCACAACAACAAATTACACAAGAAAATGCAAGATGGGAACAATATTTTCTATTATCTCTAAAATCAAATGAGATTAAAAAATTACATTTGGATGGATGATTACATAAACTGTAAATATTTGGAGTCACAATCCTCTAGAAAATCTGACAGCATCTTGTTATGCAAAACTTCAACTCCTCCAAGCCAAATTCTGCAAATGAACAAGCATCAATATATAAAAGAGTGTGTGAGAGGAAAACCATTGTTGGTCTCCAAAACAACCTACCAAAACCTCGAAGAAATACCATGCCCAACTTGAGGAGATTAAAAATGTAAATAAAACACTTAATTATTTACATGGCCCTCACATGGGCACCTATCTTTTGGCCAATCATCTTTGGTCAATAATGAAACCTCTATTGATTCTTGATGGCTCTGATGGCTCCAAATATGGACATGCACCAACATGCAAAGTTGGTGGACCCAACATGCAAATGCATGCAAAGTATGCAAATGATCTTGCAAGAACATGTACACAAAGTGGTCCCCACCTAGAATTGGATGCCTCAAATAGAATATTCTAATTTAAATGACTTTGAAACTTTTATCAAAGCATATTTCCTCCACAAATTACATTTGCAAATCACCACAAGGGAAAATTACAATTTTGCAAATTAAAATATTTATGTTTCCATAAACCTTAGCCCTTATTAAAAATGATAAAATAAAATAGCAATATTTTTGGTGATGTAAGATTTCCTTACACCTTGGATGCTCTTGCATTAGACACCCAAGGTAGGAATTTTTTTTTGAATATGGATTCAAAAATTGGAGTTGAGTGGTAGTACCACCCTTTCAGATTACAAGAAATCCTCAACAAACTCCATCATTGAAATTGATACTTTTGATAATTTCTTCTTTCTCCTCTTCCAACATCTCACTGGAACATTCACCATCCTTCTCCAACAACCATGAATTCCATTCTTCTCTCCTCTTGTGGACTTGTATCCACCATGTACCATCCTCCTCCTAATACCAAACATTCTCCTCTCTACTCTCGTGGGATTTGACCCACTGCTGACTAACCACCTCCACCAAATTTCACCTGCAACATCCTCTATAGCTTCTACAAGAAAATATGCACTATCCACACACCAATCTACAACATCATCCAAATATTTCCCTGCATATAAATCAATACTAACAAAATCTATTTGTACCATCTCTTTTTCTCCTTCTACACTCACTACCACTTTCATATCAACATGCAAATCATCTCTATTTTCATCTTCATAAAATTTAGAAACATAATTTATTACCTTTGCTTTCACATGTTCCTCTAGTGTCACTGGAACATCTATCTTCTCACTATCTACTACAATCTTTTCATCTACACAAAATTCATTTTCATCTTCATCATAGAAATGAAAAATATTATGCATTACCTCTTTCTCTATAACCTTTTCCTTGCCACTTCCGGCTGCCATATCTTCTCCACCTTCACTCACTCTCAGCTGCAATTTCATTTTTTAATGCTCTTAAGTCCTCCAAAGGACACTCATCCATTGAACACCTAGAATACTGAGGGGGGGGGTGAATCAGTATTCTTTTAAACCACTTAAACATTGAGACATCCAATACTTATAGAATATTCAATTGTAGTAATGAAAGAAAGCATGAAAACATCCAACAACATCACATAACACATGAACACCAAGATTCTTAATGCGGAAAACCCAAAATGAGAAAAACCACAGTGAGGATTAGCTCACAATTTATTATAACTGATTATAGTATATTATAGAAATGTTCACTACAGGTGGACTCACTGTCCAAGTGGAATCACTACCCACTGAGAAAAGAAAAGAAATAGAAGAAATTGTGGCACACAACATATTTGAACTGTTACAAAATGCATCTACAATATGTTGGAATATAGCTCCATTGAAGTTTAGAATATAGACTCAAAACTCTTCATACTGATTTGACTTAATACTCTGCTCTACTCTACATTCACACTAACTTCACAAAATTCTCATTCACTGACTCATCTCACATGTCATCATTCATAAGATACCAAAAAATATCTAACTTATATATTTGATTCACTTAGAACATTAATTAGGTCAACCTAATTAGATGTATCATTCAAAATATACAAAATGTAACTTGTCCACTCAAGATCTATCCACACATAATTCACACCAAGATTCAATCCTTAAAAAAATTGAAATAGGTCGACATGGACCTATAATAGATCCCACATAACTTTGCAATACTTATTTAAGCTTCACATACCTTCAAACCTATTAGGTCAGCATCACAAAATATCTAATACAAAAATGCTCCAACTATATACCCATATTTGGACATGTGTAACTCAAAACATCATGCCAACTAGAATGCACACTCATCTAACATCTGTCAACACTTCCACAACTCTGCAAAGCCAAAAACCAATCTACAGAGAAGTACAGACTCATCAACTCATATATACTAAATTGGAAATGATTGAAATTGCCAAGCCAAAATTCTTTTACTCATAACTCCAAAACCAAAAACCAAAACAAGCTAAAATTTTGGAATTAAGTTCTACTAGCCAACAAAATTATACTATAAGTGTAAATAAAAATATTCAACAATGAACCAATGCAGACCCAATTACCGGATCCCCTATACATAGAATGATTGGTACTAACACTTAGTCACTTTTCATCACAATTATCTTCACTGGATCAAACCTTCTTGCAAAATTGTCTTTCACAATCATCTTCAACCATGCTCATGACACCCAAACTGATCTACACTATATAGTCTTTGTACCAAGATACAATGTTGACATCAATTAAAACACTGTAATGCATAACTATATGTACCTTGTGCTCATCCCACATGCTCATGTTACCAACAAATGATCAATAGCGTCTCCTCATTCTTCCAACAATAGCCCCCTTTATCATTGATGGAAACATGTCAAAACATCTCAAAATTACTCTTCTGAATTACTCTCCCCCTTTGACATTAAGGGCAAAGGGAATATGTACTAATTCTTCATTTACAATAGGTCTCCCCTTGACAAATATGTTCATATATACAAACTAAAAATTGAAGTAACCCCCCCTAAGAATGTTAAGCATCATAACCAAACCAAAAATTTGTACCTAAACAATTTGTACACATTCTACATATGTACACTGAAGTCTAAATTAATAAACTAAAAATGCATAAAAAGTAGAAATGTTGTTAACCAGAGGAAGTTAACTCTTGAAGATTCTGCACATGAGTCTATCAGGCTTGTTTTCCTTCTTCCGAAATCTTCTTGGCTATGCCAAGCATCCTACATTAGGTCTCTAGCTCCATTAGTGTATCTTCTCCTTCTTTCAAAGTGTTGGGTATCAAATTGATCTTGGTAGCCTTCTCAACACTCATTAGGGAACTGGCAACTGATGTGAACTTTGAGTTCACCAAGTCCTTGATGTTCCCAAGCTGCAAGATAATTTTTTCCTTTTTTCCTTGCAGTTGGAAATAATTTTCATACAAGTCCGCAATCACTAAAATTATGCTTCCATCTAGGTCTTGTACAGGATCATATGCACTAGAATCTTTATTTGTTTGTGACTCAGTTGAGTCCATTTCATCTTTGATACTTTTTGTGGCTCTAGACCACTTCATACAAAATTGAAATAAGGCTTTGGACTCAACCATGCAATCTTGTGCACCCTTAAGACTATCTTGGAATTTTTTGTGTGCATGTGCACACTTTTCTATGATTTCCAATAGCCTTTTCTCACTCACCTTTTTGTCCATTTCTCCTTCCAATTCATTTTTCAATTTCCCTTCCAGTCTAGATGCATATTCTTTAAATGAATCAATTAAGAATTTAAGTTTCTCCATGTTATGTGACTTTTTCCCCAAGAAGAAAAACTTATGAAAACAACCCTTTAAAATTAAAGGGAGAATAAAGGATATTATTATCCTTTGATTAAATGAGATATTAATAAAGCATATGTGTAAAATCTCTCTTAAGGAGGTGGAAACATAATTATTTATTGAAATAATTATTAAATGGAAATCTCGTGAAAGGGTGTGATGGTTTGGAAAACCACCCCTTAAAGTTTATATAAAAAATTTATGTGAGACTTGGAAAAAAAATATGAAAAAATATTGAAGAGGAAAATCAAGTGGAGCACATTGCGGGAATAGGGTTTCAGGTTAGCAGGCTATGAGTAGGACGGAGAAGGGGCACTCCTACAGTGGGTGTCCAACCTGGGGTACAAGTGTGTGCACTCAGGACGGTCCTGGCCAGGGCATGGTTTTGTGGCATGAGTGTTGAGCATTGTTCCAGTGGAACCAGCACTCATGTAGAGCAGCAAAGTCTGCTTTCCTCCCAGACTGCTCACAGACGGAAGAGGCTGAACCAAGGACCATTCCAGCAATAGTTGGGGATTTCTTATGCACATTTCAAAAGATAAGTATTAATGCTTTATAAATTATCTGAGCAATGAAGTGTTTTAAAACCTTGAGTTTACTGAATTAATAATTTATTTAGGCATGATTGAATGTATTTGAGTGAAATTGTTGATCAATTTATTATATGCATTTAATTTCAAAGTCTGTACTTAAGGTTTAAATACTATTCTAAAATTTGTGCATAAAAGTTTTGGAATTAATGTGTGGAAACAATTTAAATCAATGCATTTTAAATTTGGGAATTAGTTTCGTTTCATTTGGTATGAGCCTGACAGAATCCATTCATTTATTTCACTCTATTTTTGTGCAAAATAAATATATTAATTGAAAATATTATAAAAGTTTAAGTTTAGTTACATTTATTTTTGCAAAATAGATTAAAAAATAAAAGTTACTCTTTATTTGTTGCATCAATTAATTATTCAAAGGGTAAATCATTTAGGTAAATCAATTTAGAGTTTTATAGAGCATTTAAAATTGACTTAAGAGTTAATTTAGATTTACGGAGTTATAAATTATTTTTACTTAAGTTACATTCAAAAACAAAAATTATACAAATAATAAAATAATTAAAAAAAAATCTTTTACCTTATTTTATTTTCAAAAGAGGGAATTAAATGAAATATTTTTTCACTCCCAGGATAAAATTTATTCATGCATACACAGAAGAGATTAGGTTTCTTGAATTCATGGGAAATAATTACCCTTGAAACTTCACTCAAATTACCTCTGGCAACTTTCCTAAGCTCCACTATTATCACGGCATAACTGTCTCTTGACAAGAATCTTCTCAGGTTGAAGAAAACAATAAGAATAACTTGAAGAAAATAGTAAGATCATAATTACCTTCCTCGCTTCGATTCTATCAAAGAATAGCCTGAGAACAAATAGTTTACAATGGGACCGTAGTGTTGCCAATTTTATCGGTATGGAAGGTTTGAGTGCCAAGAATACTCCATATCTTATATATTTTCATAGGAAAACGGAGGCACAGAGGTATTAAATCTGTTGATTTTTTATTTATTTATTTTTTTGCCATCCCTACAATTAACAACCATCAGCGTGCATAGAATAGAGGAAACTCAATAGATATTATAGTTGCAACTCCTTCCGGTAAAACCCTAGACTTGGGTTGAGGCGACATCTTTTGCTTACTCACATTGTTATGAGAGATCACAACAACTATTATAGCCTGATGATCATAATAATTTGAGGCGTCATAATGCACTGTTATTTTTTTATTGGGTGGTACATAGACTTAAACAATTATGGTCTGTAGAAAATATCACCGTGTGAGAGCAGTTGTGAATTACTTCCTAGTTCTAGTCGAAGAGTTGAATACTCTAGAATGTAATCTACTTGTACAATTGCGAATGACATCTATATTGCTCTGCTGCTTAGGAGTATCGATAAGTTCCTTGAATCAGAGATAATCAATCTTTGGGAACTCCTTTGTCTCGACGCTTAATATTAAGCTTTCATTTGTAATGCTTGTCTAGTTTGAAAAGGATTTATAGTTGTCTTTGTACACCACATCACTAATGATTCTAGTGTAGCCACTACTCTAATGAAAGTCTTTGACTGTGCATAATGCTTTTTTTTAAGAATACCAAAACCCCATAGTTATCTCAACCACAAACAGATGCCTGCCAACCAGCTTCCTGGCTAACTCCCTCACACGAGCTATTGGTAGCTTCTTACAAGTGCCTTTAGAGAATTCATTCTATATATCCGGCAATACTTAGATTTTACGGCAGACAGATTTTAGAGAAAACTATTAGGAGCATCCTTAAAATTCTTCAGAGTTCTCTTTCAAACATGAGTAACACCATCCATATATTAGTTTCAGTATTTTCCACTAATAGATAATTCTTTGTTAAGATTTAAGGGTTCACTCATACTATTAAGATGTGAAAATGGAATGTGTGGAATTATTTATTTATTTTTTTTGTCTTATTAATAAGGTTAAAAAGTTTAGATTGAGAATCTATTGTGTTGATTTGTTAAAATCATCTAAACCAATTTTTGCTAAGCCTTAGATAATTCACAACCTATATGTCATGGTTTGGAGGAGAATATAATAATTTAAATGGTGGAGTTGTTTGAAGAAGACAACAATTGGTTTGAAGACAAATTACTTCGAGATATTGTTCTAATTTTTAGCTATTAGGATTGTTATCCTTGTAATAGTCTATTCATGAACATTGTTATTTATGTAAATGTACTTCATATGTAGATAAAGATATTTTTCATTTTCTTTGGTCCTCAAAGTTCATCTTTGATCTTGATTCCTTTTGAGAAAATATGGAAAATAAATGGTTTTTTCATCATTTCATGCATGGAGATGCATTGATGAACTTGGTGGATTGGAGAACAAACAAAGTTATTTATTTAAGAATTTGTAATTACAATATTCTAAAGCATAATACTATATTTTAGGTCCAAATTGACACACATTGACTAGTTAGAGGATGAAAACAAGGGTCTAATTTTAAACTTGAAATTTGGAGGTTTATAGGTTGCCAATGCATTATATAGATTTTCTAAATGACATAGAAAGCCAAATTTTGAATCATACAACCCTAAATATCAAATTGGAATATAGTCTTGCATGATTCACAAAGCTCTCAGGATATTGATTTGTCTATCACAAGATTTTAAATAAGAGATTATTGCTTTAGTGGTTTTAAGTTCACATTCCTCTTTGGGTAGTACCCTCTTATTTAGGTGTCTTTGAAACCAAAATTACAAGATGAAAATTATATATTCATACTAATTTTCATCTACCTTTCTAATTATTTTGAGTGATTTTAATATGCTTGTTATGTTTGTACAAAATTGACATCTATAGTTGTTTAATTTGTAAATTACATTATGGGCCCATAACCCACAGGTGCTTGGATTCACATATTAAACTTAGAAAATTGACATTGTTTTTGGAATGAGTTCATAAGAATAATACCACACCATTATTAGATATGGAACCAAATAAGCTCTTAAACTTAGACATAGGGACATGCCAAATCTTACAAGGGGGGAGACTTTCTATTCCAACATTTTATACACAAGTAGCTTATGTGATGTTTTTCACATGTTTCTTTTATGAATAATTTTATTGAAATTTCATATGTTGCCAAACTTATAAGAAAAAAAAAAAGGTTAAAGAAGATTAGACCTAGAATTTTATGAGGTACTATGTGGGTATTGATAACCTATTAATGTTTTATTTTTGTTAAGGTGCTTAATGAATTTTGTTAGTACCATCTTTATCTATGGTACTTTTTTATTGGACTTGATCAACCCAATAACTTTGTACCTGTGACTTATAAAGTATTACATAGGAAGAGAGGATACTCATGTAGTCTGGAATTCATGATTATCATCTTAGAATATATTTTAAATATATCAATTATATAGTTCATGAATGAGTGACTACATAGTATGGGATATGTATTTTGTTTCACTAGATATATGTTATGTCAACACATGATTTAATAATTTTATATATTTAATGTTGAAGCTACATATATAAGATTTAAAATATCTATATTAAAGAAAATTGGTAACATGAGAGAAAATTGATAAGGTTCAAATATTGAGTAAATACATAGACTACCATTAGTTTCTTTGATTGTAAATTCCTAATATTTATGTATGCGCAACTCTTGTCATTGGAAAAAAATAAATGCTTTCTTGTAATTACTTAACTTAAAATACAATTAAAAAAAAGGGGAGATATCTATGAATTAAGAGAAGAAAAGGATATAGATGAAGTAAATATACATACAATATTAAGAAGAATAGTTATATTCAATATCGGTTTCTTCATTTATTGATTATGTCTTTGTTGAGTTGTGATGTAGATGCTTCACATGTGCTACTGAGGACAACAGCTAATTTATAAGGGGAGAATTGTTATGTGACTTTTTCCCCAAGAAGAAAAACTTATGAAAACAACCCTTTAAAATTAAAGGGAGAATAAAGGATATTATTATCCTTTTATTAAATGAGATATTAATAAAGCATATGTGTAAAATCTCTCTTAAGGAGGTGGAAACATAATTATTTATTGAAATAATTATTAAATGGAAATCTCGTGAAAGGGTGTGATGGTTTGGAAAACCACCCCTTAAAGTTTATATAAAAAATTTATGTGAGACTTGGAAAAAAAATATGAAAAAATATTGAAGAGGAAAATCAAGTGGAGCACGACAGGAATGGGTTTTGGGGTTAGCAGTGAGTGGGAGGGGCCTCGGGTTAACACAGGAACAAGTGCGTTGCTGGAATGAGTCTTGGTTTTGTGTGGCACCAGGTGTTGAGAGCATTGTTCCAGGACTAGCACTCGTGTAGAGCAGCAAAGTTTGCTTTCCTCCCAGATTGCTCACAAACGAAAGAGGCTGAACCAAGGACCATTTCAACAATAGTTGGGGATTTCTTCTGCACATTTCCAAAGATAAGTATTAAAGCTTAATAAATTGTCTGAGCAATAAAGTGTTTAAATCTTTGAGTTTATTTGAATTAATAATTTATTTACGCCATGATTGAATGTATTTGAGTGAAATTGTTGATCAATTTATTATATGCATTTAATATCAAAGTCTTTACTTAAGCTTTAAATACTATTCTAAAATCTGTGCATAAAAGTTTTGGAATTAATTGTGGAAACAATTTAAATCATTTCATTTTAAATTTGGGAATTAGTTTGTTTCACTCATACCCTATAACAATGAAATTATCAATTGTGGTTATTTCTGTGGTTTTAACATACCTCCCTCAATCAACTCTCCATCTTTGGAGTTATACCATTGTCTTTTGAGTCATGAAACCATCCCGACGGAAGTTTAATGGAGGGATGATCATCCATCGACCCTCTTGCGCCAGAGTGAAGGTGGTTGGGGACGATGGATTGATTGAGTTGCATGCTTAGTAAGTTCTTCAATGAATCTCTAGAGGAGCTAGAGGATTCACCACAAGCCTTCATACTCTCTATAATATTTTCCTTCAAATCTTTTTCATCTTACCAGAGCTCACTTATTTCTCTACTTCATTTTTTGCATCTCTGGATACATATCCATTATTTTCCTCATCTTCCTTCTTATTTTCCTGGCCATCCTTCTTCTCTACATCACCATTCTCCTTTTCACCATCCTTAGTTGTATTATCTTCTCCAATAGACTGGCCTATGTTATTCAAAGGAGTAATTTTCTCTAGTTTTCCTTTTATATTTTCAACATTTTCTTTAGATACTGGAGGAGGAGTATTCTCCTTTGCAATGTCTTCTCCGATCACTATTTCCTCAACATTATTCTCTACCATTTCTTCCACTTCCAAAGTTGTATTATCCTATGCATATTCATTTTCCTCATGCTCATGTTGAGCATAATCCATCTACACATCACCTTCAATATTTTCTTTTGGAATAGGTGTCTCCACATTCACTCCCTCTTTGCTCTCTGGGGTCATTCCTAACTTTTGTGCTATCTCTTTTTCTTTTTCAACACTCTCCTTTCTGAGTCTCTCGAGATCATTTTGATCTTTTTCCATAACCCTTTGCTTAGTCCCGAGTTCCTTATTAAACACTATAGCCAAAGTGGCTTTCTTTTCCTCAGAGAGAGGAGCACCTATCTTTTCTAATACATAGTCTCTTAACTTTTCCTCTTCATCTATAGCTTCTTGCCTTCTTTCTATCAAAATATTTCATAGATCTATAGGTATATCTTTCTTTATGTTTTGCATGTCAACGTCAAGAACAAAAATATACTTAATGATAACTTCTATAATAGTGGCCTTATCCACCTCATCTACTTCTTTATACAAGGCTATGGTTTTTGCTAACATCTCATTTTGTACTTTACCATTTAAAAGTGCTTATAACTTCATGGGAGTGTGTGTTCTTACTAGATCTTTATTCTTCTATTTCTTTATCAATGACACCTTCTTCTGACTTGTTTCTACTTTCTTCTTCTCTCACATGTGAACTACAAAAGCTTCCTTTCCCTTCTCTATTTCTTCTTCATTGTATGTATCAATGATGTCAAATTTATTTCTCTTAACACTTGCTTCACCTTTCCTTTTGTAGACCAACTGTGGTCCTTCTTCCTTCTTCTTCTTCTTCTTCTTCTTCTTCATCCTCTTCAACATTTTCAATTGTGACCTTTTCTCTTATCAATTTTTGTTTCGTTCTCTTCTTAGAAGGGGTTGTAGGTGGTTCTATCAAAGCAACCTTCTTCTTCTCAGGATTTGTACTTTGTACAACTAGAGGGGACTTCTCCTTCACCAGAGAACTTTCAATTGATTTTGTATTTTATCCTGTAGGGAGCTTAGTCTTAGAGGACTTCTGAATAGAAGGAGTGGTAGCTGTTCTACTAGATATTCTAGTGCTTGATGAGCTTCCTAGAGCTCCAACCCTTGCTCTTGCTTGCTCCACTTGCTCTTTTTTGAATCCCATGTCCTCCAAAAATTGTGCAACCATCTTTTTAACCTTCTTTATTATTGGTTTCTTTTGCTCCATATGCATCTCCATTGATTTTTATTCATAGGTGTCATATCTTCCTTTTGTGGTGTCCTTAGGCTTGCTAAACATGAAATTAGCTGAGGTAATAATCTCTTTTTTAGTAATCTCATATCCCATTTTTGGGATCCACACTTTCCTCAAATCAATTGCTTGAATGATGCATTCATCTTTTGATACCATAAATATGATTTCATCCTTATACTTTTCCACCATTTTCTTAGGGATTCTTTCTCTTTCATGAATGCTATTCTAAAATATTGCAAAGAAAGATTCAAGAGCTTCATCTTGTGCCTTTTCATCACCAATACCTCTCATAAAATCTATAATTTGATGTGCAATAAGTCTTCCTTTCAACCATGTCACACTTTTAGTACCAGATAGTTCTCTCAAAAAGTAGAAAAGTAGACAAACAATCAAGGTACCATACTTAAATGGATGTTTTTTTTCCTTGGTCTTCTCCAAATTGTCCATTATTTGTTGTCTCAATAACTAACAAAGATCATAGTCAACTCCTTTTTCCACCATTTCATAGGCAACATTGATTGCGGTGGTAGATGCAAAGTTTTCTCTGTTTGTAAAGTAAAGCTTGTAACCTATCATCATAGTTTCATACTTTACAACTAGATTTCTTATATTATTTATTTTCAAGGCCCCCTTATCATATGTAGTATTGGTTAATTCTATGACCACTTCATTTTTCACTATTTTGAGTACTAAAATAGGTCCGATGGAGCATAAAACTATAACTTCTCTAATCACATCTTTTGTGATTAACCTAAGTATGTCAATCCAAACAAACCTATCATTAATTCTTCTTAATGCAATTTGAACCCATTTATCATTAAAGAAAAAAATTGGAAACCCTTCCCACACATCAAGTTTCTTCGCAACTAGGTTTTGATATTATGATTTTAGGGTAAATTTATCTCAAGTAAGTTCATTCACCCATACCTCTCCTATCTTAGAATGATTATGCTACTCTAACTCTCTATGAATGTAAATCCTTATATCCTTTGTACATAAAAAACCATAAGGAACATGCAAAAATGCTCCTATTGGATCGACCTCCATGGATTTAATAAGATCTTTCTTAAACTTGGGTTGTGGCCTATCAGTAACTTCAATAACCCTTGATGTAGCCATTTCAAATTGAATTCAAATTGCTTTCAACAAATTTCTTAGTGAAACTAGGGAAACAAAGATTGTAAATGCCTTTTCCTTCACTTTTCTAATTAGGGTTTGAACACACTAGATCACAAATTTCCTTGATCACTCCAAATATTTTATTTTTTGGTCTACTCCTTCTCAATGCTTGTTGTGAATGAATTTGGCTAAGTAAAATCACTTTATAACCCTTAAAATTGACCTAATTTTGCATTGAATTCTTCAAATAGTAAAGTTGGTAAACCCTTCACCATGTGCACATTTACCTTCAAATGCTCCACAATATTCTGCATTTGAACCTTTTCTACCAATTTTTTCTCCAAAAGATCAAGAATGTTGACCAACATCACATATCCTCATGCTAAAGAATCATCACCATTTTCTTTGATAGGGGATAAAAGATTTTCATTAAAGCTCCCTTTGAGCCAAAGCTCTCAACTTAGTTTCCAAAGGACACATCTGCACTAGATGCTGGTATAGATTCATCCTTAACCTCAGTCTCTTCATTCTTTCTCCAAATCTTATCCATCTATTTCTTTGTTTCTGTCAAATCAATCTTTTGTACTAGTTCATTCTTCTTTACCGGATTATCCTTCTTCATATTTTTGCTTCTTCAAAACTTAGAAATGTGTCATGGTTTGTTGCAATTGTAGCATATAACATTCTTTTGAATGATATTATTTCCATTTATTCTAGATTTGTATTGATTAGCTTTATGCCTAAATACATAGCATGTATAATAGTAGCCATTGAAAAATTGAACCATAGCCATTCATCATTTGACTTCTGCACTCAGTAGATCTATGACCAAAAAAAGGTGGAACATTCTGATTCATTTTGCTTCTACATTCCATTGCCTTATGTCCAAATTTATTGCAAGAATAATATAAACCATTAAAATGTGGGTACCTTTGTGTATTTGCTTGTTTGATCAGTGGTTTTCTAGCTACATTCCTTGATTCTAGATCTACTTACAATTGTTCTTCTTTTCTTAAATCTTCTTTTCAACATTTGATATCTAATCTAATTTTGAGATTTTACCCTTTTCAAATCCTAAACCTTCTTTATCTTTAGATCCTTTCTGATTTTCAATCATTTCATCAAGCTTTGTAGAACTCATCTTGAATTTGTCTTCATGAATCCTTTCTTTTTCCAGATCTAATCTCAAATTCACAACTTCTTGTTCAATCCTTGTGCATTCTTCAGATTTTCTTTTCACCATTGTATTCAAGCATTCTTTAACTCTCTTTCTTTCTTCAACTTGCACCTTGAAATAGGTAATTATTTCATTTTATTTCTTTAATTGCTCACTGACCTTCTAAGGCCTTTCTCTAAATTTCTTGATTTCCTCCCTCAATTTTTTGATGCATTCATTTGCTTCTTTGACATTTTCCTTTGGATCTCTATTTTCACCTTCAATTCATTCAAGATCTTCAAGAGAAACTTTGAGTTCTCCATTCATATAAAATATGCAATCTTATTCTGTAGATCCAATAGCATGAATCTCTTTTGGAGTAGGTAATCTTCTAACAGCCATGTGTTCAACCTCCAATATCTTCCCCAAGTGGTTAAGCTCCTTCCAATGAACCAAGCTCTGATACCAATTGTTGAACACCTGAAATACTGAGAGGGGGGGTGAATTGGTATTCTTTTAAACCATTTAAACATTTAGACATTCAATACTTATAGCATATTCAATTGCAATAATGAAAGAAAGCATGAAAACTTCCAACAACATCACATAACACATGAACACCAATATTTTTACATGGAAAATCCAAAATGGGAAAATCATGGTGAGGATTGGCTCATAATATATTATAACCGGTTATAGTATATTACAAAAGTGTTCACTATAGGTGGACTCACTATCCAAGTGGACTCACTACCCATTGAGAAAAGAAAAGAGATAGAAGATATTGTGGCACTCAACCAATTTAAACTGCTACAAAATTCATCTACAATATGCTATAATATAATTCCATTGAAGTTTAGAATACATACTGAAAACTCTTCATACTAATCTAACTTAATACTCTACTCTACTCTGCATTCACACTAACTTTGCACAATTTTCATTCACTGACTCATATCACATTTTATCATTCAAAAAATATAGAAAAATATTTAACTTATATATTTTCTTCACTCATAACATCAATTAGGTCATCCTAATTAGATGTATCATTAAAAATATACAAAATGTAACTTGTTGGCTCAAGATCTATTGGCATGGACCTATAATAGATCCCACATTACTCTACAATACTTATTTAAGATTTGCATACCTTCAAACCTATTAGGTCGGCACCACATAAGACCTCATATAAAAACTATCCAACTATATACCCATATTCAGACACGTGTATCTCAAAACATCATGCCAACTAGAATGCATACTCATATGACATCTATCAACACTTCGACAACTCTGTAAAGTCAAAAAATGATCCATGGAGAAGTGTGGACTCATCAACTCATATATACTGAACTGGAAATGTCTGAAACTGCCAAGCCAAACTTTTGTTACTCATAACTCCAAAGCCAAAAACCAAAACAAGCTAAAATTTTAGAATTAAGTTCTTCTACTAGCCAAAAAAATTATACTAGAATCACAGAGCAAAATCTTCAATAGTGAACCAATGCAGACCCAATTACAGATCCCATGTACACAAAATGACTAGTACTATAACTTATTCACTTTTCATCATAATTGTCTTCACCTATCAAACCTTCTTGTAAAATTGTCTTTCACAATCATCTTCAACCATGCTTATGACACCCAAACTAATCTACACTATAGTCTTTGTATCAAGATATAATGTTGAGATCAATGAAAACACTACAGTGCATAACTATATGTAGCTTGTGCTCATCCCACATGCTCATGTTGCCAAGAAATGCATCAATTACATCTCCTTATTTTTCCAACATCATCTATTGTCACAACTATTGGAGTGCAGTTAACACTAATAGGGGGGTGAATCAGTGTAACAAACTAATGAATTCTTTTTAAATCTTTTAACAATACTTTGATCATGAAAGTACTTATGCTAAAATATAAATGAGCATATAATGAAGCAAACACATTTAAAACATTGACACAGAATTTGTCTTGAGTGGAAACCCTCTTGGGGAATAAAACCACTCAAATTTGGCCTCACTGGCCTTATCTGAAAAATATTCTTTGTACAAAGCCTCACTGGTTGATTTGTCTCACTGACAATGGTGCTATCTCACTGATAGTCTTATCAAGCTATCTCACTGATAGTCTTATTGAAAAATATACAAATATGAAGCAATTTGAGTACATAGTTGATATTTGTTTCTATAACTACAAACTCTATTCTGTCATGACCTCAGAATCAGAGTTCCAATGTGTCAACTTTCAAAACAATATATATATATATATATATATATATATATATATATATATATATATATATATATATATATATATACTGTCCTTTCTGAATGACATTTTCTATGATTTTTAAAAATCCTCTCATCCAATCCATCGAATGAGCATTTCAAATCATATATTTATGTTCTCTATTTTGCAATAAAAAAATTGTTTGAAAACTGTATAAGCAACTTCCACATGAAACTGAACCAGCAACTGCCTTTGCCAGTTACAAGCACATTTTTATGCAAGTCTTCAACTATAAACCATTGCAATAATCTTGTCAAGAGAGTATTGAGAATAATCAACAGATAATTGCCATAAAATCTGTAGGGCCGGCAATAAATAAGAAAACCCCAAAAGATAAACACACGACTAAACCCCCAAATATAAAGACTAGGTTTTCTTAACAAAAGAAAGAACAAATTAAATTTTATAAAGCAAAAACCCCAATACTCAACGACAAACCTGAAGTGGGTTTGTTTAACAAAAAGAAACATGTTTGCATTTACAAACAAAACCTTTACTCTCAACAACAGGCTCGCAAAAAGATTTCTTTGTTTCACAACTTTTTAATAAACAAAAACTTGTATTTACAACTCTGTCAAGAAAAAAATGGTTTCTCTTTTCACTTCCTTAACAAAATATGAAGAAAATTTTAAACACTAACAAGAAAAACTGTGAAGACTTGAAGGAGACAACATTATCAAAATAGACCCATTGTTAAGATGAGCATGAGTTAAACAAACAAGCTTTCTTCTCTTAACAAGAAAACACCAAACTCAATAAACACAAGAATCCCAACACAACTAAACAATACTAAGAGCAAGATTGACTAGAACACAGGTTAACAAAGACATAAAAACACAAGAAAGGAATACACCTGATGTTAGCACAACCAAAAGAACTCATAATTTCTCTTTACATACTCCTTGTTTCCTTGCAAACCAAACAACCGACCTTTGAAACAAGCTGTGCTTACCACTGTTGCCATGATTAGGGTATCAAAACCTATCTAACAAAGAATGAATCAAATATCAATGCTCATTGAAGTCTCATAAAGGTTTTTGCATTTTGACATAATGACTTTTGGAGTCCGGGTATTATGATGGGAATAATTTCCCATTCAATAACAAAATAATTACCACCGATTATGCAAAAGATTCTTGTAACTTTGACTTGGGAGAAAAACATTATCATTACTTCCTTTTATCATTTTCCACTTTTTAGATTAAGAATCTCTCCATGATAATGATGCCTTGTATAAAAAGTGTCAATATGCCCCATTTTAGAATACTATTTGGAGAACAATATTTCTTTATGATATATGTAGCAATGCCTCATTTTAGAATATAACCTGTATCACCGCACTTCAGTAAAAATGCCAATAGATATGCAAATGAACGTTACAATACCAAATGTAGGATGAGGATCAACATAGATATATAAACACATGAAAAATTGAAGAAAATCACCATGTGCACAACCTATAACATCAAACTTAGTGTATTGACATTAATGCCAAACAATATTGAGGGACAACAACATCGTCATTTTTCTCTTCAATTGTTTCACCTTCTTTTTTCGTCTTAGCCTTTACTACACTTTTCTCTTCTTTCTCACACTCTTTCTCTATGCCTTCCTCAAAGCATACTTCTACAATATTTTCTCCTTCCTATTCATCTACATACACAACTATGACAAAAAAAATTTATTTCTTATTTTTCATTTCTTCAAATGCTTTCCACACACTCTCAATCTTCAACCTATTCAAACTTACTTTTTTAACTTGCACATATACCTACGACAAGAATCACATAAACATCTATCCTATACCCAACAAATATTTTTGGAAGTGTCCACACCTCTCACTTCCTCTACCCACTCTCTCTTAGTGGAGGAACTATGTGCACCTTCCACCCAACTTCAATCCTTGTTGGAGGACAACCAACATTCTCTCACACATTTCATCCAACCCAAGGTCTTGGTGTAAACAATCTCGCATCAACATTTTTTCCTACACACTTAGGAACTCCCACTCTGATACCACTGATAAAGAGGGGAAAAAATCCTCATTCACAAATTCACTACAACATACATGCAACTTAGTAATTTCTTGAAATGACCCAAAAATATGCAAGAAGTGCCTTAGTTTCTCATATAAAATCTCATAAAATTATATAAGAACAAGGAAAATCTGAAATAACATTATTTTGCATCCATGAGGACTAGTTAAATATATTTCAAAACTAATATAGAACTGATTTATGACAGCAAAAATCAATCACAAGAATGGTCTCCTTCAATTAATCTTCTTTCACAAGCTTTTTCTCCTACAACCTGCAACCTTCAATGGGAAAAATCAACTGTAATAGACCTCTGGTTCTCAAAACCTTTTGTTGTTACAACAAAATATTCAAACATGTAAAACATGGAGTTTGGGACTCCTATCCAAGATCTACGCCTCAATCTCCTCCAAAAATTTGGAAAATGATCCTCTTACAAATCTGAAACTCACAATCACAACAACAAATTGCACAAGAAAATGCAAGATTGAAACAAGATTTTGTATTATCTCTAAAACCAAATGAGATTACAACATTACAATGGGCTTGTTGATTGCATAAACTGTAAATATTTGGAGTCAAAATCCTCTAGAAAATCTGACAACATTGTGTTATGCAAAACTTCAACTCCTCCAAGACAACTTCTCCAAATGGACAAGCATCAATATATAGAAGAGTGTGTGAGAGGAAAACCATTATTGATTTCCAAAACAACCTAACAAACCTCTAAGAAATCCCATGCCCAACTTGAGGAGATTAAAAATATAAAATATAACACTTAATTGTTTACATGGCTCTCACATGGGCACCTATCTTTTGGCCAATCATCTTTGGTCAACAATGACACCTCCACTGATTCTTGATGGTTCTTACGGCTCTGACGGCTCCAAATATGGACATGCACCAACATGCAAAGTTGGTGGCCCAACATGCAAAGTTGGTGGCCCAACATGCAAATGCATGCAAAGTATGCAAATGATCATGCAAGAACATGCATGCAAAGTGGTCCCCACCTAGATTTGGACGCCCCAAATGGAATATTCCAATTTAAATTCCTTTTAAGCTTTTTTTGAAGCATATTTCCTCCAAAAATTATATTTACAAATCACCACAAGGGAGAATTACAATGTTGCAAATTAAAATATTTATTTTTCCACACACCTCAGCCCTTATTGAAAACAACAAAATAAAATAGCAATATTTTTTGTGATGCAATATTTCCTTACACCCTAGATGCTCTTACATTAGACACCCAAGGTAGGAAATTTTTTGTGAATATGGATTCACAAAATAGAGTTAAGTGGTAGTACCACCCTTTCTAATTGCAAGAAATCCTCAACAAACTCCATCACTTAAATTGTATCTCTAATAATTTCTTCTTTCTCCTCTTCCAACATCTCACCGGAACATTCATCATCCTTCTCCAACAACCCTACATTTTATTCTTCTCTCCTCTCATGGACTTGTATCCACCATGTACCATCCTCCTCCTCCTAATACCATATGTTCTCATCATAAAATTTTTAGGCTGCATGGTTTGTATAAGATAATTTTTAATGTCAAGGATACTATATCTCTTAGGATTTTCTATTAATATTTTTTCTACTTTACTAGTATTGAGATCACTTCCAATTATAATTATCCCATACAAAAAATGGGATGGATGGAGTTAATGAGTATGTAGAGGAAATGAATCTTGAGAAACTATGTCATAGGTCAATAGAGAATATGGGTCAAATGGTTTCCCTTGGGATATTTCTTCTACAATACTACCCATCATATGATCCTCAATATGTTTCCACTTATGGAATTATAAATTCATTGTTTACTACCTCTCATTTATCTAGGGTTCACAACTATCAATTACCATTCATATAAGAAGTAGATGCTATTAGTGTAAAAGGCTAAAAGAAATGGAAAATAAAGCCCTATTCATTAGAACCATCACAAATAATCTATTTCATGGGAATAATGTGCCTACAAAGGAGACAAGTTTGGAAGAATAAGGGATTTGAAATAACCAAATTAGCATTGGTTGAGGGAATTTTTTTTGGTAAGGGATAAATTTTAATGTCCACTTTTCTAGATCTTGTTATCCCCTTATCTAAAATTATAATTTTTTACCTTTCCTTACACTCAAACCCCATATTTGTCAAAGTTTTTAATTATGAAGGTTTGGGATAGTTTCTAGCCTTAGGTAGGTTTTTTGGTTTTCCTTTATCTTGAACATGTTTCTTTCATTCAATTTAAAATCTTATTTCCCTATGCTTTATACCTCAAAAATTTCTTCGACTTATTCCTTTCCTCCATCAACCACTTCCTTGCTTGTCTAATCCTTTTCCTTCTATGTGTTTCTAGAACTTCTCTTACCTCGGTACCTTGTCAATTGAATCCTCACTCCCCAAAATCACCTCCACTTTGTCCTACTCATTAAGAATCTATACTTCCCCATGTCGGTTTCCCTTTCCCTTTATTTCCTTGAGTATTTAATTCCTCTCATCTCAGACCTTCAAAAACCCCCTATCAACATGCCTCACCCTTGTTCCTGACATCCCCACTGTTGGCAGCTATTTTCATTGATGTCAACACTAATGGTTGTCATTGATGTCAATACTAAGGATATTGTTGGCAGTTCTTATATTTATTTTCAACACTATTTTTTGATTGTCTCTCATGTCAAAGATTCCTATATGTGATTTTCATTTGTGTCAACATTGATTATTGGAAGGTGGTTAGTCCTTGGTACAAGTTATCATTGTTATATTCAGCTTGGACTAACATTGTTGATGAGGTTCATGATTGGATGTCATTCCTTATCAAAGAAGAAGTGATGAAGTTCATGGTTGGATGTCATGCCTTATCAAAGAATAATTTTTGATGTTCATATAATGCATTATTATTTCCAACAGAGTTGATTTCATAATGATACATTAAGATGAGGCCTAGAAGCATGACTAATAGTGGAGAGATGTTGTTGAATTTCAATAGTATGCCTTATGCTCTCTCCTACTGTTCCTGATGAAGTATGTGTTGTTGAAGGAAAGATCTGGCCTTCGCAAGTTGCTTAAGTGTTTCTTGTTCAAGAAGTTGAATTGAAGTCTATCTAGGAGAATGATATTCATTCCTCCACTATTGATGCATTGGTATTGTGGTTTAGTATTCAATGTCAATGTTTTGTGGACATTGCACTCCTATCTTTTCAATTCACTTGTGTTTTTGAGGAGAGTTTTATGAATTGTAGAAGGTTAGAAGTGTTGCTTGTTGTCTGACTAGTCTAGAAAATGCTCCACATTTCTCTACACTGATGTCTCTACTCCTATGGCTCAGTGAATGTTCTCTCAATATTTGTGTAGTGTTTCTGTTCTAATCTCATATGCTAAAGTGGTCTAAAAATTGATATGTTAATGTTATATCTCATGATTATGCATTTTGTGCTTCCTGGATAAAGTATTTTATACCTATTTGATTTGTGGTGATTGTAGATGGCATGACAGTATGAAAGAAATGTATGAAGGTGTTGTTGGATATTCAAGGAACATTCCCATGTGATCTGCACATTGCTAATTGGCCAGTTTAGTGTCACATTGCATCTTGAGTTGGATTTTTGGGTTATTTGTGGATATCTAGCCAATAGGGCTTGTTCCTTTGCTTGTTTCGTGTACTTGGGGGCCTTTTCTAGAAATGGAAGATATGTTATAATAGATTTGGGTCTTAACCTATCCTATTTGGGACCACATCAAGTAAATTGAATTGAAAGAATGTTTATGGGTTGTCTGGTTATGCGTTTCAATGTTTCATCAACACGTCTCCTTAATTCCAACTTAAATTGATGTGCGCCAACATGTAAATTGTTTTGGATCACATTGGAAGAAGTACTAAAATTGTTCTTGGTCCTCTCTATCTTCGAGATAGGACCACATTATGTTTTTGGTGGATGGAAAGTTGAATTCATTAATTATTCTCTTCTTGACTAGCCTAATTGAAGAATTGAAGTGTTGTGGTGGATATAAATGCAAGATTATTTCAGATGTAACATGATGGGAAGTAGAGTTCAAGTGGGAAGAAGTGTGTGTGCAAATTGTATTGAATATCCAACAAAGATAATGCTAAATATTTTGAAAGAAAATATCAATTATACTATAACACCTCAGTCAACAGAGTGTTGTGTTGGAAAATCATTGTAATTCTCTCTAAATAATATTGTATCCTACTTTGAGATAGTGAATGTCATCAAGTCCTTGTATCTTTCTCTTCAAGTCACATTGTCTTCAATTCAACAAGTCCTTTGTATCTTGCTTTAAGCTAGTGAACCTTCTTGCAAGTCTTTTTGGTAGTGATCCTATATTGTGAGTTAACTCTCATCGTGGTTTTTCCCTCATTGGGTTTTCCATGTAAATCTGGCATCTCCTTGTGCATGTGTGTGTTCTCTATTTCCTTCTCTTTTTTGTTGATCTGATTATTGTTTTTGATTGGTTAAGTAGGGAAAACGGCGTTGACCTGAACAATTAGTACATCATGATAATAACAACAGGTGGTAAGAAACAATAAAAATAGGAAGCCCACCAAACTTCCCCCCTCCCACAAACAAAATGCTTAACCAATTCCCATACGATCAAACATAGTAGTTATATCATAGGAATAAAAAAACCTTAACCTAGCATCAGTAGCATCCTTCCCTATCCATCTAAAATACTTATTAACATCAATCATAGAGTCCCTACTTAAAATATAAACAACATTACAGATATTTAAGTTCTAGCACCAACGGCCACAACCAGTAATAACAGTCCTAGAAAACACTGTAGAAGTAAACATCATAAAAAAAAAGTAAAACAACACAATGAAGCAACCAAGCTATGCTTCCTCGATCATCCTCCATGCATTCATTAGATCTTCAAAAATTCCATTCACTGTTTCCTTGAGCTCCATCTTGCCTACCAAATCCTCACCATCAGCTGCTGCTTTTTTCTTTTGCTACTTTTTGATGTTGCCCATACTAGACACAATAGCCATAATAGCCTTCTTCATGATAGCATCGACCACCAAACACACATTCTTTACCACTTCTTCTAGGGTTTGAAATCTATTTTCATTTCCTTGTTCTTGCATACCTTTCTTCAAAACCTACAGTCTTTCCTCAATTACACTCTTCACCATATTTTCAAGGACTTGAAGTTTGCTATCCTCCACCTTCTCATGTATCATTTTTTCTAGGATTTTCATCCTCTCCTCCAATCTTTTATTCCTCAAATTCCCATCATCCTCAGCCTTGTCTTCCTCTTTGCTAGTATTTTCATCCCTCTCTTTATTTTCCATAACATTTTCTTCCTCCTCTTGAGCCATCTCATGTTGTGACTCCTTTTATTCATCACTATTACCATCCTTAATTTTTGCATATGATTCCTCCTCCTCTACTAAGTCTCCATCCAGACTATCTAGTACCTCTTCAGTTGAGGAGTCATTCTCCTCTTCATCCTTCTTTTTGACACTCTTAGGCAGATTTTGAGTACATTTCTCCTTAGGGCTCTATGAATTTTTCTTACTTACCTGTCCCTTCAATGCCACATAGCCAGTATTTTTTATTGGGATTATGGATGCATAGTCCTTGAAGCTACAGTCTTCGATGTAGGACCTTTAAGCCAGGAAAGATAATCAACCACCTAGAAAGTGTTGCAACTAGGCATGCACAATGGAGATTCAATATTGATATGATATGATATCTGATTGATATCTGAATCTTGATATTGGATATATTACAAATGTACAAGATGCCTTGAATATATAGGCAAGAGCTAAACCCTAATATGCATGAGATGTTGCCATGTGTCATGATCTAACAACATGTGACATGTGAACCCTAATGGTTACGATCATTAAATGATGAGATAAGTTCTAGAAGGAATCTTATCTCCTACAAATAAGGAAGGGAATATTATCCCAATTATTAAATGATTTATCTAATAATGCAACCTAGGACTTAACTAATTAAATGCAAGACCTAAGTTAACTTATGCTAGTGTAATAATTAATTAATTACACCAACATTTTTGACCTCCTTCCTCCAATGTTCTTCCACCTCATTATCATTGGGAATAGTAATTGTGTCCACCTATTCCCCAAGTTCACGCATAATCAATTTCCTCCTCTTTTTAGTCCCCATCTTCATAAAAATATCCTTTCTTTTCTCAGGCATGGCCATAAGCAAATCCTTCCACATAGCAGTATCAGGGCTTTGGGGTTTCTTACTGGATTTCTCAGGTGAATTTTTTAGGTGTGGGGTGGGGACGGTCTTCAAGAAGCTCAATTTTCACCGAGCTTTGGGGTTTTGGGTCTTCAATCATCTTGAGAATAAGATTTTTCTACATGATCCTAGAAAGCATGAATTTGCATATGGCTCTTATGAGGCCTTGATGTAATGGTGGATTGGCTCCATGGGTAAGACTCTGGCTTAGAGAGGAAAACAAAAAGAAAGGAAAATTTATTTTTTCCTAATGCCTAATGTGGTCGAGGATGGGAAATTGGTATCCATGGATGGACTAGTAGCGCCCTTCGAGTGTAAAATATTTCATTACAATAAAACAAACATTATGATACAAAGGTGGAAACTTAACCCTAGAGTACCCATTATGAAATATTTCAAGTTTTTCTTTTCCTTCAAAAAAATTCTCAAAATAGTCATGATACTTACCATCACTAACCTTTGCAACCTTCATTCCTTCATAAGCCAATCTCATCGCTTCCGCAATCAACTTCGCATCCACCTTAAACTGGAGCCTGCGTAGGTTAACTTCACCATCTCTCCATGCATTTGAAAACTTGTAGTTGAGTTTTTTGTTGTATCCCTCCATTGCTACAAAGTACAGAGTAAAACCCACCTGCTCAAAAAGACCCTAAAGCTCCTCATTGTTGCATTATGAATCATATTTTTGAGGTTTGGTATGCTTCATAGGGCCTCCCATATTGCTATCTAAGCTATGGAAAATTTTGGGAGTGAGAAGGAAATCACTTCTATTACCTTTTGCGTCCTCAACACTCACAACAAGTAAATCCACACTCTCAGTTCTAATGGTGACTCTGTGACTATTCATTTGAAATGCAATCAGCTTAGTGTTTTTTCTATAATTCATAAAAGAGCTCACTCCTTGATTACCACCTTTTCACTTATAATCATTATTCCTTACGATAACTATGCCTCCCTTTCTAGCAATGATAACATTTGTTTTATTCCATCTTTTATTATTGTTACCAATGTGACTCCATTTGTCACATCAAAGATCAGACTTCAGATTATACCTCATGTAATTTATTTCACAATTTAAATTTTTTATGTCACAGTACAAAAACTTGTTGTCTGGTTGTCCTTTCCCTCAATGGCTTTTCCTTTCATCGAGATTTGGCAATCCTCTTACAACGTGCCTCTGACATCGTCCAATCATCTTACCATCTTGCATCTGTGGGGTCCACATCCTCAAAAACCTTCTCATCCCACCACTCTTATTAATTATTAAAAAAAAAATCCTCATAATCCTTTATTTAAGTATTTTTCTCCATGTCTATCTTCCACTAGGAATACTTTAATTTGATTAGGCAAATTAGGGAAGTCCCTCTTTATTAAAGTCTCCTAATTTACACCAAGGTTGGCCATCACATCCACCGCCTTATTTCCTTCCCTTAATGAGTGGAAAATTTTAACACATTGAATCTCTTGCAATATACCTTTACAATCTTCCAATAGATCTCTAATTTCCCAAGGAATATTTTCTATATAGTTGAGATAATCTATTATTAGCTTTGAGTCTCCTTCTATAATTACCTTGTATCCCCCCTCCCTGAGAATTATAACTCCAATCCAAATAGTAGATGCCTCAACGAAGTTGTTCATTGTTGTTCCTAAGCCTTTGTTGTATCCAGTCAAATAGGCACCCTTATCATCCCTTATTACTCCACCAACAGCAGCTCATCTAGAATTCCCCTTCGAGCAACCATCAAAGTTGCATTTCACCCATCTTGGATCTGAGGGGATATGGGGGGATCCAGACAGTGTTCCTTCTTATAAGATGTTTTAGCCAGTTAACATTATTTAAGTCATGGGAAAGCTCCCATTGTTGCTTTATGCTTAGCTCTTGTTGTGTTGGTTGTTTCTTAGCTTTCTTGTACTTGCAGCTTTCCACATTTTCCTGAATTTTCCTTTTAACAATTAAACATATCTCCTTACTAGTTCTAGTAGTCTCACTCAACACTCTATTATTTCTCTATTTCCACAAGCCCCAAGCCAAAAACGGGGAAATTTTCCCCCACAGATCACTAATTATATTGTGGGAATAAGGGAAAAAGTTCCATCCTTCCACAAACATTTGGACATTGATAGGAAAAACCCACTCCACCTTCAGAGCATTAAGAAAAAAACCCCAGACTTCTTGGGCATAAGAACATTGAAAAAATAGATGCATAATAGTTTCCTCTTCTTCATTACAAAGGCTACATCTATTGACAAGATACCAACCTCTTTTCTTTAGGTTGTCTATAGTGAGGATCTTGCCATGTATAACCATCCACCAAAAGAAATTAATTTTTAGGATTAGATTCTTCTTCCAGACCTTAAGCCAATCAAAAGAACCTAAAACCATAGTTTGTTGCATCATTGAGTCATAGGCAGATTTAACCAAGAACCTACCATTAGCATTTTTTGTCTAGATCCATTCATCCATTCTGTTTCTTGAAAAGAGGTCAAGATTTCCAATTTGTTTCATAAGCATGTCAATAAAAACAAGTCCATTTGATTATTGTTATGTCTTTCATTGGTAAATTTTGATGAAGTTGATAAAGGTTCAAATTGCTATATTTTATTTTTCTTAAGGTTCCATCTTTATCTGATAAAGGAGTTTGAGTTGTGTTGAAAGTTTTAAATTCCAAAAGTGGTTGTCTTTGTGTAGACTAATTCACCCCCCCCCTCTCAGTCTTTAGAAGTACTCAACAATTGGTATCAGATCCAAGTTTCTTTGTAGAAGCTTAACAAATTGAGGCAAAGATTTGGGATTACACATGATGGTTCATACAAAGGTCCTAGGATTGATGGGACTAATTACTCCTACTAGAAATTGAGAATGGAAGGATGTGCATAAACTCTCTAGGGTTTGGTGTTTGGAAATCAGCCAAAAGTGGTTATACTATTCCTACCACTTCTATTATAGATCCAACTAAAATAAAATTATATGAATGTAATGCTAAATCCAAGAATGTTATTTTGTGTGCATTAGCTGATTTAGAATTGTTGAAGATGATAAATTGCAGTTCTACCAAAGATGCTTGGGAGAAGCTTAGTAACATCTATGAAGATGATTCTAAAGTGAAGCAAGTCAAGATGTAGATCTTCAAGCATAGATTTGAGACTCTGCAAATGACAGAAGATGAAGACATTGGAAGCTATATGCTCTAAGTACAAGAAATTATCTTTGGCATCTCTAGTCTTGGTGGAGAAGTAAAGGAAAGTGAAATTGTGAAGAAGGTTTTGAGATCTCTCCCAAAATATTATAATCACAAAGTATCTTCCATTGAAGAATCTAAAGATTTGGATCAGTATTTAGTTGATGAAATTTTTGGTAATCTTATTGCCTTTGAGATGAGAGAGTTTGGTCAAGATGTTCGAAAGAAAGAAGTTGCATTCAAAGTTAACAAAAGGATTGAAGATGAAGTTGATCAAAATGATGAACTTGATGAAGTTGAAGAAAACTTTGTGAGAAGATTGAAGAAAGGCATTGGCAAGTAAAAAGGTAAGTTGCCATTCAAATATTTCAATTGTGTAAGAATAGGTCATTTTGCATCTAAATGTCCCTATACAGAATCAGTTGATGATGATGAAAGAGAAAAAATCAAAAGGGGCTTCTATTCTAAGGAGAGCATCTATTCCTCTGAAGATGAATATAATGATTCAAATGATGAAACTCTCTTTATGGCTTTCAATAATATTGACAAAAATTATAATGTTAAGAAATGTAAGGAGTTTGACTCCTTAAGTGATGAAGACATGTTTTCCTCTAATTTGGATTTGGAATCTGTAGACACTGATAAATGTCTTGGTCTGTGATCATCATTTTTCCATCATCTTGGTCTTCTTTCCTACATAATTAAATAATTTTAAATTATTTAATTATTGACGACATTCCTCTATTAATTAAACAATTTTAATTATTTAATTAATTCATTTATTGATCTTTATCCCCCTTTGATCAATTAAATAAATTATATTTTTAATTGTGTCGCTAACATTTTCTTTCTCTCTATGATTAAATGAATTGTCATTCATTTAATTATTAATTCTACGTCTTTCATCTATAGTTAAATAATTATTTATAATTATTTATCTATTCATTGGTCTTCTTCATTCTTCTATAGTTAAGTAATTATTGAAATGATTTAACTATCCTTTGTCACTCTTTCCCTATTGAATAATTAATCTAAATTAATTATTTAATCCTTCTTCTCAATTTCCCCTTATTTAATTAAATTAGTTACATAATCATTTTAATTAAATTAGTTACATAATCATTTTAATTAAATTTCCATTTTCTCCTTCTTCCACAAAAAAAATGATTTAAATAAATTATTTATCCTCCACTTGGTCAAAGATTCCTTTCTCATGAATTAAATAATTTTATTATCTAATTCCTCTATTATCCCTTCACTCTCTCATTTTTGAATCTCAACCATTGATTGTCTCTGGTCTCTTTTTTATCTTAACCATCCATTTTATAGCCATCTATAGCCCACTACTCTATGATGCATGCATCCTCAACCGTCGATCTAAGAATATTTCTAGAAGCTCGATTTCATCCGTTTGTTTGAATGGATTTCTATAAAAGAAGGTATTCTTCTCCATTTTCGATTTAACAACCACGTATCTTTGACTTTCATGATTATTGTTTGCAGTCATTTGCATACACATACAATGAACTGAGGGAAACTTGCAAAGGTTGTTTGAGGAGAGACAAGGGAGGTGATTCAACTTCAAACATGGGGAGTTTTTTATTTGATTGCTTTCATTTTACTCCTTTTGGTTGATTGTTCTCTCTTGTTTAGATTGGAATTTTAGCTTAGATTTGTGCAATGGTTGTCACTCTAATCTTTGCTATTCAATTTTCCTATCTTACATTGGTGAACCCAATGTGAAATGGAAAACAATTGTATAAAAAACCATGTCTTGTTTTTCATTTTTGTTGTGTAACAGGTCGTGAACCGCAACTGTGAAGAGAAATGACATAACTAAAGGGAAAATTTCTAGATTTTAAATTATGATGCAATCTCAAGCTTCTAAGCCACACTTGATATGATGCAACTAATCAAGATTGAGCCACATTTTCTATATGGCAAACAACAACTGTTATTGCCCGAGCCACATCATAGAGCTGCAACTATCAACCTGAATGACGCAACTACCTATTAAGGTATATTTTTTTAGTTTTGAGTTTTGTTTGAATTTTTCCTTTTGGGTTTCCTTTAGGGTAGGGTTTTTGGTTTGCTAATCCTTTTTTTTTGGCATGCGGTGTTGGTCTTGAGGAGATTTAAAAATTTTCTTTAGAAATAATTGAGCTTACCATCATTTACTTTAAAGTTAATCAATTGTGTTTTGCTTGCTTACAACTACAAACTTGCATTACACTCATAAGGGTTAAAATGAACATGCATTACATTCATGAAGGCTAAAATGAACAACAACATGCATACTTTCAATCATGGGAATTAATATTAATTTGCATCACATGTCATTCTAGTTTAAAAGGAACTCGAGCGTTTGTTTGACATCATAAGTGGGGTTAAAATTAACTAGTGCTTGCATTGTCTTGTGGTTTACGCTTTTCCTTTGGATGTGTATGCTCTTGTCTCATGCCACTTGGAAATTTTGAGAATCAAAAGCATTCCTTTGGAATTTGTATAACCACCCACACATTTAGATTTGGGATTTTCTTTTTAAAATGAACCCCTTGCAAGTGTGAGAAAATGGTGTTGTGTATGCTATCTCCTTGTGCTTTGTGCGATCTGGGAGATAAAAAAAAACATACTTTCTTTCTTTTGTTACCTTTAGAGGGCCTACCCCTAGTCTTGTGAGAGGGAACAAACCAAGCAACACTTTTTCGGTCCGCTATATAAATTGTTGTGATCATTGGGAAAGTCTTTGATCACCTAGTGAGGATGTCCTATGCTGACAAGTGCCACCCCTAGTATCCACGTGATATGTCAAAATCCTTTCTTAGGAAAGGACTGGGAGGCTTCATAATTGAGCTAATCTTGCCACATGTATTGGCACCAGTATTACCTTGAAACAAAGATTAAAAACCACTTGTTTTAGAGGCCAAAAACCCTTTTACTTGTTGACATAGGAGCGATCTAAAGCTGCCGTACATTCCACTATTCATTGTGGAGACATGAAATCCCTCAAGGTTTTTGGATCTTAGGGGGTAAGGGATTTTGGTGAGCCCGTGTTGTGTAAGGGAGAGCTAGTACCCCCAAGATCTCTAGCTAGCTGCTTTGTCTAATTGTTTAGAGCAATCCAAGAAGGGATTCGGTAGTACCTTTTCCAACCTAGGTTGTGCATTTTCTATGAGTGTCTTTATACACATTATACATTTTCACATTCAAAATTAGACCAAACAAGTGTTTGCTGACTATTTTATGTGTTTTCTACAGTTCATTTCACAAAATCACACCAAAACTAGTCAAAGATCAATCAAAAAACCATGAATTTTCAAAAAAAAAATCTATGTTAACCACAACTAATCAAAATAGGCCCGCAACTACATTTTGTGTCACAATTGTTCACCAAAAAATTGCAATTGATATTCTGCACCATAATTGCTTAAAACAGAACCACAACTGCTATTGTTCAATGCAACTACTCAAACGATGCATTTGACAAAAACAGATCCATAATTAAGTCTGTATAGCTTCTGGATTTGATTGTGTGCAAAATTTTCTTAGCATCAACATTTCGGATCACACTACATGATCCATCATCAGGATGAAAGAGAGCAAGAGAAATGAAAGGATAATTGTAGACTTAGACAAGATCCATAATTGCTTGATTACCAGAATTTCACAAAATCCTTTTCAAAAACTAATCTAATTCATCTTGACAATGATCTTATCATCTGAACCTTAGAATTGCATAGTTTTACCAGTACATTCCATCACTTTCACTTAGGATTTCATTACATTTTAGGTCGCATCATTCATCTTTTCCTTGCATAATTAATCTTAGATTTTAAGTCCCACATACCTTCTAGATTTTAGACATAGGAAACCTATCAAGCCTTTAGATAGTCCATGTTTACTTATCCAACTTGTCATTGCCCTTTATCTTTTAATTCATCAATCCTTGTCATTGTCATCTTGGTCAAAGTTTGGGTCTCAAACTTGTGTCCTAGTTTAGACTCATCTTGTCAAATCTATCATCTTGTTCATCACAAAGGTCAATGACATTTGGTTTTTAATCTTGGACCTACAATAGCTTGGTTATCATCCTTTTTCTTAAATCTTAAGGTCCATATCCTTAGTGTCATCTTGCTAGCATCATTTAGCTTCACACCATATCCTTTGATCATAACATAATTATCATCCTATCATTCCTTAGTCTTGGATTTAGATTGCATTATCATCCTTATATGTCCCAAAAAATTACAAAAACATAGCTTAACCTCATCTTAGACTTAGTTACATCCCTACATTTGGTCATTGATTAGTGTCCCTTAGTCTCATATCTTCGATCATTGATTGGCCTTCCTTTAGTATCATTTTCCATCTATTAGTCTCATTTAGCTTCATTTAGTCCCATCCTTTGGTATTAATATCATCATTATCCTTGCATGGTCACCTTGCATCCTTATACCCAAAAAATCCCAAAAACATAGTTTAGTTTCATATCACTTTGCATTACCTTCCAAGCTCACAAGTCTTACATGGTTGAAACAAGATCATGAACTAAAAGAAAGGACGTGGATTCTTCAAGTGACCCCTTTTCTAGTCCACATCATGATACCAATCTTGGATCACTTTCAAATCAATCTACACAACAAAGAGAAACACCACAAAGAGACCCAATTGACACATTCAACAATCTAGGTTTAGATGAATTCAACAAGAAATTGACTCCCAAAGAGATTGAAAGATCTTACCAAGATCCAAGGATTTCATGCATTGTTGATGAGCTCGTTGGTTATGATCCTAATAGATACTTTTATGCACTAGCCAAAAAGGGTGCTAAACTTCCTAAAGGCTTTGATGTCTTCACAATTGTGGAAGGATCTACTCAAGCACTAAACCAAGGACTTAATCAAAACCAATTTACATTAGGGATCCCATCTTCACAAAAAAATTCTACCACATTAACACTTGGGACAACAACACATATGGCCACAACTACCACACACATTCCCAATACCCCAACATTTGGAAACAAGAGAACTCATGAAACAACTCAAGGATAAATTTTACATTTGTTAGCTCATCAAATTTCATGGGTAAGACCTTTACAAATCCTCTTTTTCAAAATACAAACCAAGATCCTACATCTCAAGGTCCCACACCTATATTTCAACAGATGAACCAAGGTCCCACACCTTTATTTCACAATATAAAACCAAGGTCCTACATCTCAATTAATGCCTACACTTCAAAACACGAATCAAGGTCCCATATTTTAATTTCAAAACACTCCCCCATCAAATAAAAATCAACCAAAAAAATCTAGGAGGATTCATATTGTTCCATGAAGAGTTCCAAATCAAAACACCAATCAAGGACCTACTCCATCAATACCAAAACATCAACCAAGGACCTATATTTTCAAACACCAATCAAGGACCTACCTCCTCATTACAAAATGCCAATCAATGACCTACATTTTCAAACACCAATCAAGGAATTACCTCATCTTTCCAAAACACAAATCAAGGACCAAAATTTCAAATCCAAAGTACAAATGAAGGGCCTACACTACAATCTCAAAACACCATACCAAATAACAACATGACTTTTGGGACAAATCTAATTTTCCCAATTTCAATCCAAACCAAACCAACCCTAATGCAACTTTTACAAATCAATATCAACAAGGTAACCAAGGTCTCATGCCACAAAATACCAATCCAAGTCCAAATCCAACATATGATCTCAACACCAACACAATGATGCAAAATCAAACCAATATGACACCATCTCTTGTAGACACCTTGATGCAACAAATACAAGCCATACAACAACAACTGATGAACATGCAACTAGGGATCAACAAGAAAAATTATTCCATGGAGAAATTGTGCCCCTATCCATTTGATAGAAATATATACATGCCACCCTTTCCCCCTCACTTCACAACACTAAGTTTACCCAAATATAAAGGGAAAGTAGATCCAATGGAACATATATGAGAATTTAATACGACATGTATGGAGATCACATACGATCCTACCTATTTGATGAGAAATTCCTATAGAGTCTCATAGGACTAGCCCTAGATTGATTCACATATCTACCTCCAAGGATTAGAACATGGGGTGACTTGGCTGATAAATTAATTAATCAATTTTCCAATAACATTGAAAGTGATGTGACCCTCACAAAATTATGCACCACTAAACAAGAAGAATGGGAGTCACTAACTTCATTTTACTAAAGATGGTGAGGTATAGCTAGCAAGTGTCCTTGCCACATCCCTAAGAAACAACTAGTCCCCATGTTTATAGAAAACCTCAATGCATAATTGATGAGTGGTCTTCAAATCTAGTGTTGTAAAACTTTTGAGGAAATCATGGAGAAATTTGTGCTTATTGAAAAGGCTCTTATCGCAAAGGGACTAGTTAAAGTACACAAAGAAACCCCCAAACCAAATAACGACAAGGGTAAATTTTGGTCCTAAAATAAGAATGTCACCAATGATGGAGTCATTGTGCTAAATTGATAAACAAAGGTCATGCCATTCATCTCAAAGGTCCATCCACTTCAAACACGAGATCAAGATCAAACATTGAACACAAACCAAAACAACCAACAATGTAGAGGTCTTCCACACACCAAGAGAACATACGCCGCATTGGGTGAACCCATTGAATCAGTCCTAAAGAAACTCCTACAATCCAATGTCATCCAATTGCCAAAGATCAAAAACTATGAACCATCATTGATCAAACCCAATTGGTGGAAGGAAAATGAATTGTAGACACGGAAAATGTACCGACACACTTGATCCTGATTACTAACACTGTTTCATCCTAAATCATCTTCTCAGCTAAATCATCACTCTTCATCCCTTAATTAAATAAATCATCATTTATCTAATTAAGTCATTTTCTCTTGTTAATTAAATAAATCAAAGTTATTTAATTAACCCTCTAGTCTCTATTTAATTAAATAATTCATTTTATTTGATTAAATCTATAAAGTCGCCTTATTAAATTAAATAAATTAAACCTTGTTTAATTTAATCTAACATCATCCTCTCTGATTAAATAAATCAAATCCTTTATTTAATTAAATCTAAATCACATTCTTCTCAACTTTGATTTAAATCAACCTAAAAATCTAAATCAAATAGTCACATCATCTGATCCCTTATTAAATTAATTAAACCCTAATTAATTTAATCCTAATCATCCAATTTCTCTAGATTTTGCCACTTGCACGTGAAAATACATTTAATGGATTTATTAAATCCCTATTTTCTTTCAACTTGGCATCTTTAGGGGAATATTCCTCCAAGTTTTGGAAAATCCCTCCAATTGGATTTGTCCTTCCAACAAGACATTCATTCCCTCTTACATGTCCTTGTGCATTGAGCCAAGTGGTATTTAATTCATTATTTTTCCCTCTTACATGTCATTTCATGATTTTCAAATTCCACCTAATTTGATTTATTGTGCACATTCACCAAAATGTGCTCAAGCTTCCTCCATTCACATCTTGACAAGTGGAACTTTCCCATTTGATGTTGATGATCCCACATTGCTCCATTTTGCTCATTCCTCCATCTTGTCTTTCTATAAATAAGAGGCTTCTCTCCTCATTTTGATCATCCACAATTTGAGCAAGTTTACTATACTCAATTTCATCCTCAAGCATATCTATTTCCATCAATTTTATCAAGGTCTTAGCTAGGTTATGCAAATTTTTATCATGGAGCTCAATTGAATCAACAATAAAGTGGATCAACCTTCATCAAATCATCACAAGCTTGCATAGGAGTTTTGAAAGGGCCAATTTCCACATCAAATTGGCACCAACTCCCCCATGAGATTGAGTGTTTGCATCTTAAAATAGGATTTCATTGCTTTCTTGGTTCATTTTCTTCATTTTCTTTCCTATTTGAGCTTTGCAAATGAACTTCATGGGGAATCTTGATTCTCACATGCATTTGATCTAATATTGTTTTTGTTTCTTGTGTTTGTGCAGGTCTAGGATTGGGGTTTTATATTTGGCGCTAGGAGGGAAAATCTCAAGTTCTACACATGTTTTTTAACAAAATTGTGTGTTTTTCTCTATTTTTTTGGTGTCTACAGGGAACTATGCTGCTATCAATCTAGTAGTGCTATACAACACTTCTTTCAGTCCAATGGTGCCATACCACAACACTACAAACTCCAAACTCTGCTGATGCAACCTTCCCACCCAAAAATTCAAAATTTAAAACTGCGACGTTGGTCCAATTTCTGGGCGCTGGAATTTTCAAACTTCAAACTGCGTTGCTAAGCAAAACTGCACCACCATCACACTCTCTAGTCTGTCGTAGAGCATCACTTGTAGGCCTAGTGGCTCTATACAATTCCACTGAGTTCTTCAAATAGCACCACATATGCAGGTTGCGCCGCTGGAGTGAAGTAAAAAGTGAAATTTTAGTTTTTTTTAAACATGTGTTTTTTATTTTGATCATCTGGGATATTAATTGCTTTCCCGACCTCTATTTTGTAGTTCTAATTGGTTCTTCGCAGGTTGGATTAATCAAAGGTGAAGAAGGGAAACCAAGTTGAAGTTTCATAATGAAATCAACATCTCATTACATCAAGTGTTTTTGAACACTTTAGTGTTTTTTTAACACTTTGGGAGAACTTATAATATTTCTTCTACAGATTTGTTACCTTTCATATGCCTAGGACACACTAAATTTCTTTTGGGCACTAAAAAGAACACTACAAAAGCATTCAATTTTTGCTACAAAGGTTAAAAATAATTTTAGACAAACTTACTAGATTTTGTTTAAGGTTAACAATTGAACAATCAAAATTTCACACTTCCTTTTGGTGCTTAAAAAGAAGTCACTCTTGCTTTGAAAGGATAAAATGAACATGTGCTTCTTTTTCTTGTAATAATTTACCCAAAATAATACCATCAAAAACACGTATGCGCTTCTCTCATGACTCACGACGATCTTGAGAATCAAAAGGATTTTTGGTGATCTTAAGTTGTGTGAGTGATTGCCTCCACATTTCATTTGGGTTTAAAAATTGAACAATTCTTGCAAGTGTGAGTGGAACATATTGCGTGTGTTCTCTCTTTTTTCTCAACAAAGTTCAATCGAACTACAAATATGTTTGCTTTCTTTTGTTTATCTTAGAGGGCTTGCCTTGTGGGTAAGAGTAATCACCTAAGGGAATGACCCAACCAACAACATGCTAAAACCAAGTGACTTCCAACCAGTATATAAGTGTGGGTACTTGAGGAAAGGAAAGTATCACGAGGATTATTCTGATGAGAAGGGAAGAAATGGTCTCTCGCCGCATGGATGGTCCCCCACGAACAAAATTACGGCATTAAAACCCTTGTTTAGAAAAGGCCAAAATCCTTGATCTGTTTGTTGGTGCAAGAACGTTCGTTATGAAGATGCACCACACTTTTATGGATTTTTTGGAAATGGAAAGTATGCCATGGGATATTCGTGGGTACTGATGCTTGCTTGACCCGAGAAGTGATTGCATTGTAAGGGGGAGCCTGTGTGGTCAAGCATCTAACCATTTGCTAAAAGTAGGCATAGCTGGACTTGTCCAAGTGGGGATTCAAAAAATATAGTCTTTCATAGCCATAGGATTGTGCATGTTCTTAGAAACAAAACACTTTGCTTGATCGTAAACATTGGAAAAACAAACATTCAACTTTTTCATCAAATTTCAAACCCTTTAGGAAGCAAATATCTTTGACAAAATTCAAGTGTTATTTCTTTCCCTAGGGATTCTATCTCTAGAGGTTTCTAAACATTTGGGTTTATATCTCAATTTTCTTACTAAAGTCAACAATAGGTAATTTTTTCCTTGATTTCATTGAAGTTCCAGATAATATACTTTCTAGGATGAGAAGAAGTTAAGACATTAGACATCTAGCTCAAAGACCTAATCAAAGAATTGTTTGTGGTAAAAAGAAGTCACTAAGCAAAGCTAAGAACAATTGAACCCCACACATGTGTCTCAAATGATTTCATGCAAGATCAAAATTTGAAAACCCAAGTCAAAAGCTCTTAGTCCAAAAGATCATCAAAAGCATCTCTCAACGCTCTACGAATTTAGACAAAGATTTCTTTTCAACTTTTACAGAAGAGCTTCAAGAAACAATCCCAATTTGTACTCATTTTATTATTGTCAAAATCCAAATCTTTTTTAGGAATTTGAGCACCTTGTTTAGAGTAAAGCATGCTCTTCAAAACTGAGGTCTTGTAAAAAAGAGTCTTTTTAGGTACACATAGGATCAAAGTCAAACTTCATCCATCTTCCAAACATCAAACCAAGATCATCTCACCAACAGCTCTTGAAAATCTTGAAATCATCCTTCATGCTATACTTTTTGGCAAATCCATGAATCAAAAAATCCTTGAATCAAAACATCAAAACATTTTGTTTGGCTAGATATGTGTAGATGTATCCTTCTCCATATACTTAGTTGAATTATCATCAAATCATCTTTGTTTGGTTAGGTGTGGGTAGATGCATCCTTCTCCCTACACTTAGTCAAATTATCATCTTATGAGCAAGTCTATCCCATGGATAACATCCAACATCTTGGGATCCATTTGTTCATTATCCAAAATCAAAACAATCTAAAACCAAGTTAAGGTCAAGATCAAATCCAAGAATCCAAAATGGAAAAAAGTTCCAAAATTCTAGCATCCCCCCCTCAAGATCTTCTTAGAGTTTAATAATCCATATCATCCACCTTTCACGCATTTCACCATCACACTTTTGATCCTTAATCATCCTAGATCTTCTCTTTTGAGCCTCATTTTATGGTTCAAACAAGATCGCAACACAAGAAGAACATGGATACCAACAAAGAAACATCAACTTCAAGTGACCTAAGCCAAACCAATTCTGAAATAAATTCCATTGGTCTTCCTTCATCATCACAAAATCCACAAGAGGAAGGTCAAGTAGAGGATATCACCAATAATTCCTTTGAGATGACACAAGACGAGATCATTGAAATGGTCCAAAATCCTGAGAATCATAGAATTGTCAACATCATGATGAAGCTCCATCTCTCACAATACATGCTTGAATTAGCAAAAAAAGGGGCTAACTCCCTTTCGATTACGATGTGAGCACCATTGTGGAACAACCTCTTGGGTTCATGTCTCCAATTTCATCCATGCCCCCAATCTCATCCACACCTCCATTCCAAAGCATCACCCAACCCATCCCCCAAATTACATCATCCATTGCTCCAACTCAACCTATTGTTAACAAAGGGAGCACATTTCTCAATGCACTACAAACACACCCCCTTGTGTGTAACCAAGATTTGGATGCAAACACCATCTTGGGGAAAATCGTACCCCAAAATCCATTACACCCATATGTCCCCCTCACCTTTCATGATCCTAATGACCCATCATCATCATTTCATGAAATACCTCAAACCTCTCTCCCTATAACCTCGCAAGGAGAAGGAGAATTATTTGGACGAGGGGGAATCTTTGACCCTACATCTTCATCATTCTCCTAGGGAATTATGCCACTCACTTTTCCCCCACTTCCACCCTTACTGCCAACATCAACATCAACTCTCAATTTGGGGTTACCTCCATTACCGCCACTCACTCAAAACAATCCCCCAATCATCAATCAAAGAATCATGCCAAATCCTCCCATATTTCCATTGATATCACAACAACAGATGGAAACCATCCTAATAACACAAGCAACCACCACATCATCAACCATTCCTGAAATACCTCAAAACATGGTCTCTCAAGGACCAAGCATATCAATCGCACCATCTAATACACAAATCTCAATCATCAATACAATGGTGCCTCTCATCAAGGCAACAAACACCATACCAAATTCGCCACCACCACCACCTCCTCCACCACCAAACACAAATATGTCAAACCAATATAGCATTGTGTTACAAGTCACTCAACAAGCTGCCTATCAAAAGGCACTTTAGCAAATCCAAAACTGACAAGCTGCACAACTAGCCGCTCAAAAGTGCAAACACAATTAGTTTCACAACAAGCACAACAAGTAGCACAAGCTGCTCAAGCTAGGAAAGGCCCTCAAGCCGCACAACAAGTGCAACAAGCACAACAAGCTACTCAAGCAACTCAAATCGCATAGGCTACACAAGCCGCACAAGCTTCCCAACAAGCACAAGCCCAAGCTCAGGCACAAGCACAAGCTCGAGCCCAATACCAAGCTCAACAAGCACAGGCACAAGCACAAGCACAGGAACAAGCACAATACCTCGCACAACAACAAGCAGCCCAACAACAAGCATACCAACAAGTGATGAAGCAATACCAAGAGTAGCAAGAAGTAGCCCAACTAGTAGCCCAACAACAAACATTATTGGTGCAACAATAATAGCAAGCTCAACAACAGGCACTATTAGTGCAAAAACAACAGGGCCAACAACAAGCGTTGTTGATACAATTACAAGTAAAAGCATACTTGGCACAACAAAGCATGTAGGCACCATCCACCAACACAAAAACCAATCCACCCATCCCCCCAACAAGTGAACCACTGCAGAACACCTTCATCCCACCCCCTAATCCATAAAATGATGTAACAATGCAAATCAAGATGCTCTTGCAACAAGTGCTTGATCTTCAATCAGGGAAAACCACAAAGACACCCAACAATTTGTGTCCCTATACTTGACATGAGTCTTGTAATGAAACTATTCTTAAAGGTATTTGAGATCCCCAAATTTGATAAATATCAAGGGATGGGAAACCCTGAAGATCACATTAGGGAATTCCAAGTTCATTGCATGGAAGTCACATATGATGATACATATTTGATGTGGCTATTTCCTAGAAGTTTGGTTGGCCATGCCATGGAGTGGTTCTCTCGCCTCCCTCCTGGCATCAAAATGTTCCAAGAGATAGTAGACACATTCATAAAAAATTACGCATTCAATATTGGTATGGATGTTAGTCTAGAGGAATTATCAGCTCTTAAACAAGGTAAAAATGAATCATTTACTTTTTTCCTACAATGATGGTGATCCAAGGCCAACAAGAGAAAATGGGTCATTCCAAAAGAAAAACAAGTTTACACCATCATCTCCAATATGGAGGGAACCTTGGCATTCCATCTCAAGGTGCAAATAATCACCACATATAACCAATTAATCTCCAAGGTGCTTAACATTGAACGATCCCTTATTGCACAAGGAGGGACACCCACATATCTTGAACAACAAAACAATCTCCCATCCACCAACTACAATGACAAACCTTGCACATGAGCAAAAAATAGAAACATTACCAATGATGGTGTTGTCGAGGCTAAAGTTGTCATCGGTGCCCCTCAACAAAACACAACAACACCCCAACAACAACCCCAAAACAACAATTAGAAGAATAAAAAATCTAACATTGTGACTTAGTAGCCAAACAATCAAATAATCAACAATGTGAATGATCAAAGGGGGCCACCCCAGCAAAACAAAAACTCCCCCAAGTAGAAGTACACAACCCTTGGGGAATCGGCTGAATCCATCATGAAGATACTGGTAGAGGAAAAACTCATCACAATCCCCACCTATGACAATTATCAAAAGCCCTTGGTGAAACCGTTGTGGTACAATGAAAATAACCTTTGTGATTTCCAAAAAATCAAGGGACACACAACTGTCAGTTGTATGAGATTGAAAAACTTAATTCAAGACCTCATTGATGATAAAATCATAAATGTGGAACAAACAGCATGAAATCAAAATCTCAAGATCTACACGAATCCGATGCCCAATCATAACAACAAAGGGAACAATAAAAATGATAAGGTAAAATGTGCATTCAAAAGTGTGAATCATGTATGCGACCATGTCGTCGCATCCCAAGATGAGTATTGCACTGTTATCACTATCAAAGGAGCCCAAGCTGATTGTGGAGTCACCACAAGAGGCAGAAAAATTACCATCGCAAGGTCATCTCATCCTCCTAGAGCACCCACTTCCAACCTAAGAGTTGTTCCTAGTGGCTATAATGTCCTTGATCAGTTGAAAAGAACCCCAGCTTAGATCTCCATCATGGAGTTACTAAAGATATCATCAGCCCACAAAAAAGATTCTTAAAGAAGCATTAGCCTCATCCACCATCTCCACGGATCTTGATGATGAACAATTCCAAGCTATGGTTAGCAACATCAATACCCCAAATCTTCTTACATTATCTGATCAAGACTTTCCCGCCCAACCATCTCACAATCGTGCACTCCATCTGGAGGTCCTAGTGCATAAGAACAAATTCAAGAGAGTCTTGGTGGATGGAGGTGCAGGTTTAAACATCTATTCCCTCAAGCTCATAAAGAATTTGGGAATCTCAGAGGATTCCATTGAAAAAGGAAAATGCATCACAATCAGGGCTTATGATGATCAAGAAAGAGTATCTCAGGACACTATCCAAATCCCTATTCAAGTAGGGCCAACAATTATGGAAACCACCTGTCAGATTCTTGACCTCGATTTTCCTTACAACATTCTCCTGAGGCATTTGTGGATCCATGGGATGCAAGCAATAGCATCAACCTTCCACCAGTGAATCAAGTTCACATGCCAAGGCCAAGAGGTCACTATCCATGGGGATCCCGACCCTTTTCTTACTGCAAGATCCTAGAAGAAAAATATTACAAAATCCCCCAAGTGGCAAAGAATGATGAAGGTCCCTCAACTCCATACATTGAACCAGCTACTCTCGCCTCCACTTTTGTGACAAAGACACCCGCCATCCTCGCCATCTCTGATATTAAGGTCATTATCCAGGAAAATGGTTGTGGACACTATACAATTCAAAAAAATGCTTTTGTGGTAGGAGATTTACCACAATCTCCTAGGTCACGAGGACGACCACAATCAAATGATGCTTCCTCATACCAAACCTTCACAGAAAGCTCCTCTAGCTTTAGAAGTTGGGGAGACCTCGACCAGGAAGTAATAGAAGAGGACCCATCCCATCTCTTGTACCAAGACAATAGGCTGGCAACCAATCTACCTATGGATGATAGCAGTAAAGGCTTACAAATGATGCTCACCATGGGCTATCACATAAACAAAAAGATTGGACAAAACAACAACGGGCTTGTAATACCCATCATTCTTGAGACACAAATGAAAAATCTTGGCCTCAGATGTACCCCTCCGAGTATAACCATACATGGCCAAAATCCCCTGGTTAAGAAGGTGAAAACTCCTCAACAAATGATAGCCGCCCTTTAATTGCCCATATCCACTGGCCTGCCTTTAGACAATTTCACATTTGACATAACTGATGTTTACAGTAGTAGTGATGAGGAAGATGCCATAACTGACTTTCCTATTCTTTTCAAGAATTCCTCTATCCTCATTATTAGTACCATGTCATTTGAGTCAACCACTCAAACCCATGAAATCAACTTAGTCTACCCCCAACTCATCGATTACAACCAATGAGGACCACCAATTCTAGACACTTTTGAAAATGATGAAGTGCTTTCAGAATTCATGGGACTGCAGAGCATGGTACCATATAAAGATCACAAGGTTGGGTTTGATATCATCCTGGACACACAAACTTACTACGGGGAGATGATTGAATCCTTTAGTTGCAAAAGCAAAAATTTGAGAATAATTCAAGGTCTTTGAGTGAAAACCACACTATGGCACTCTCTGATCCTAAAATAGTAAAAACAAAGGATATATCCAATGGTGAAAACCTCTCTGAGGCTGCCGAGGATGAAGGATTCAATCTTCCTCTTAGTGCTCTACACCAAGAAAAGTCATCGGTTTTAGCCGAGAAGTGCAACCCAGTCAACTTAGGAATAGAGGAAACTCCACATATCACATTTTATGTTGAATCATTGATGTCAAAAGAATAGGAGCTCCTAGCCGCTTTCTTAAGGGAGAGAAACATCAACTTTGCATGGAGCTATGCCGACATGCCCAGGTTTGATCCAGAGATTGTGGTCCACCATCTAGAAGTTTACCCTGAAGCAAAGCTTGTCAGACAGAAACTCAGAAAAATGCATCCCCAAATAGCCTTGTTGGTTAAAATGGAATTAAAGAAGCTACTTGATGCAAGGTTCATATGACCAATAGACTATGTAAAATGGGTATCAAATCTGGTTCCTATTTCAAATCCAGATGGGGGCATTCGTACATGCATAGATTTTAGAGACCTGAACAAGGCATGTCCCAAAGATGACTTCTTGCTTCCTAACAATGATATGATTGTAGATATGACTGCAAGACATGAGATGCTCTCATTGGTGGATGGATTCTCTGGGTATAACCAAATCATGATAGCCAAAGAAGATCAACACAAAACAACTTTTACTTGTCCATGGGGGACATATTGTTGGAACATGATGTTTTTTTTCCTAAAGAACGCTAGAGCAACATATCAGAGAGCCATAACTTTAATCTTTCATGACATGATCCATAAGAATGTGGAAGATTATGTCAATGACATATTGGTGAAATCTAGAAAGAGAAGGGACCACATAGCAGCACTGAGTGCCATCTTTGATAGACTTGAAGAATACAAAGTCTGCCTTAATCCAAAGAAGTGCATCTTTGACGTACAATTAGGGAAGTTGTTCGGGTACATCATTTCCATGAGAGGAATTTAAATTTTCCTACTAAGGTAAAGGAAATCCTCAAGATGGAGGCACCTAGGACATTGAAACAATTAAGAGGCTTACAAGGCAGGCTCCAGTCCATCCACCGATTCATAGCTCAACTAGCAGACAAGTCAATCCCCTATTCCCACCTACTCCACAAGGGGGTAGTGTATAAATGGGACAACAAGTGCGATCAGGCCTTTAACAAAATCAAAGAGTATTTTCTCACACCTTTAGTGCTTATGCCACCAATCCCAAGAAATCCTCTAATCCTCTACATATCAGCAACAACAACAGCTCTCAGTGCTCTCCTAGCTCAGCACGATGAAAATGAAATAGAGAGGGCCATTTACTACATCAACTGGACCATGGTAGGGAATGAGTTGAATTATTCCTTCATCGAAAAAGCTTTCCTAGCAGTGGTGTTTGCCTCACAGAAGTTCAAACACATGTTAACACACAAAATCAAGCTCATTTCCAAGATTGACCCACTCAAGTACCTACTTTCCAAGGAAGTGCTCACAAGAAGGATGGCCAAGTGGGTCATGATCCTATCAAAATATGACATTGAGTACATAGAACATAAGGCCATCAAAGGGAAAGTTATTGCAAACCAATTGGCAGAAGCACCAATGTACTCAGAGAATCTGCTAATTTCAGAGTTCCCCGATGAATCCATCTTCAACTTGAACATAGAAGACCACTGGAATTTTTACTTTGATGGCTCCTACACACAACATGGATCGGGATCTGGCATATTTTTCATCAATCCACAGGGAAACTACATACCAAGATCCTACAAGTTGGCATTTCCTTGTACAAACAATATCGCAAAATATGAGGCTCTAACCATAGGACTCAGAATAGCAGTGTAGTGGCATATCATGGCTCTCAAGGTTTATGGGGACTCACAAATAATAATCAACCATGTGAATGATGAATATCAGACTAAAGATGAAAAGCTAACTCCATACAAGAAATTGGTGGAAAGTCTTAAGGAGTTCTTCATTGAGATCACATTCAATTAGATACCTAGAGCAAAGAACAGAGCGACGGACGCCATGGTGACAATTGGATCCCTATTGGATATCCCTCACAATTTCGTAAAGCATGAATTCCTAGTAGAGAAGCTTCTCGTGCCTACATTCAAGGTACTAGAGTCATATTTTTTGTGCAAAATCATTGGTCCTAGCAATCCGTGGTACCATTACATATACACATATCTAAGAATAGGAGTCCTCCTAGCTAACATAACCTCAAACCTTAAGAAAACCTTTGTCAAGAAATTATCCCAGTTTGTCATCCTAGGAGAAATTCTTTACCATAGGAGCATAGAAGGAACCCTATTATGTTGCTTAAATGTTGAGGATGCAATGACCGCCTTAACCAAGGTACATAATGGTATATGTGGTTCACACCCAAGCGGTATGACCTTGGCCAAGAAGTTGCTTAGGATGGGGTATTATTGGCCTACAATGGAAAGAGAAGCACATGACTATGTCAGAAGGTGTCTACAATGTCAATAGCATGGGGACCTCATCCATGCACCAGCTCAAGATCTTCATCCCATCATCACACCATGGCCCTTTTCACAATAGGGGTTCGATCTCATTGGAAAAATCACCCCCACCTCATCCAGCGGCCAAAAGTTTATCATTACCACCATTGAGTACTTCACAAAGTGGGTGGAAGCCATACCAATGAATTACATAACTGGAAAGTAGATATCTAAATTCATCTTGAACTATTTAATATGTCGCTATGGTGTCCCACAAGCCATTATCTCAGATAATGGGACACCATTCAAAAATTATGATGTCTGTGACTTATGCAACAAATTCAAAATCCAACATCGCTTTTCCTCTCCATATTATCCCCAAGGAAACGGCCAAGCTAAGGCTACAAACAAGACCATTCTAAAAATTCTCAAGAAAATAGTCAATGACGCAGGTCGTGATAGGCATCTCCAACTGAATCTCTCCCTTTGGGTCTATCAAACCAGCATCTGCACACCAATAGGTGCCACCCCCTTTTCCCTAGTCTACGGATCAGAAGCCATATTACCCATCGAGATCGAGCTCCCATCATTGAGAATATCACTATAGAATCTCATCACGGATGAGGAATATCAAGTATCAAGACTAAATGAGCTAGAATTGCTAGATGAACGATGAATGGAGGCATTAAACCACTTGTAGGTGTATCAAAACTGACTCAAACATAACTATAACAAGAAGATCAGAAGCATGACCTTCCAGGTTAGAGAAGTTGTGCTAAAAGAGAACCAGAAGTACGTCCCAAATCCAAATGGAAAAGGAATATTTGAACCCAACTGGTTGGGGCCATTCATCATCACAACAAGCTATAAGTCAAGGGAATATCAGTTATCAACACCCGAAGGGGAACCTCTGCAGGAGCCCATGTGCAGCTCCCATCTTAAAAAATTCTATGCCTAAAAGTCTTTCAAGGTTGAGAACCAAAAAATAAAAAAAAATCAGACAATGTCCTAAAAAAATGGCCACCTTGATGAAAACCTGGTAAACAGGCATCATGGTGACAACAAAAAAAAACCAAAAAAACAAAAAATCAAAAAAAAATCAAAAAAGGATTAAAAATAGTAAAGAGAAAAAAATCATCCTCTAGTGAAAACCACTTCAGTGGCACTTTGGACAAGTACCTTGGTGAAAACCTAGCAAATAGGCGCCTTGTGTAAATAATCACTTTCCATCCACCAGGATCTTCACGACTCATTCTGCATGCTTCCATCATCCATCGCATTCCATATCCCCATACATCATTCGTTCGACATCCGCATCATAGCTTGGTCTTGTGTCCGTGTCATGATCCCTGTTAGTACTACTTGGCCCATTCTTAAGGTTAGTTTGTCCTTCCTTTATCAAAGTAGTCTATTGCATCACGTTGGGGACCTATTCTCATCAGATTAGATTCGTGTATGTTCTTAAAATCCCAAAATCCACAAAATCCAAAAACATCAGAAAATAAAAAAATTCCAAAAACATCAGAAAATCAAAAAAAAAATCCAAAAACATCAGAAAATCATATCAAAATCCAAAAACATTCAAAACATATCAAAATCCAATAACAAGTAAAAAGTAGTCAAAAATTGAAAAAAAAAAGTCATCTAACATCCAAATATTTGAAAAAATCCATCTGTCCCATCTCACTTTCACCTGCAATAAAACATCACTCATAATAAATCATCATCCCCAACCTTTGGTGAAACAGTCAGAAACAAGTCTGGTAGATCAAAAAGTGAAAACTCAAACGTCAAAGTCTCAAGTCTAGGTCAGTAAGTAAACAAGTTGGTCAACTCTTTGTGTCAATAGCTTATCATCCAATCAGTCCCATATCAATCATTTGATATTGTCATGTCCTAGGATACATCCTTCTTACAATGGACATCAACATCAGGCATCATCATAGTTTAGTCTTGGCTAGCGGTATTGAAGAACATTAGCTTGTTTGTTTACTTTTTCTTTGTCTTTTGACTCATCTTTTCACGCTCATTTCGATGACCTCACGATGTTGTCCCAAACAAAGGGATTTAGAGAGAAAGAAATGGAGCAATGATCATGATCTTTTTATTTGTGGTGCTTATCGGATATTCTTGTAATATAACCTTGGTCATGCGTGCTTTCTTTGGTTTGTAGGGAGGGTGTTTTAGGTTTCTTATTGACCACATAGGAAGGCTTTCTTTTCCATGTTTTTGTCTGAGATGTTTGAAATATCAAAACTATATTCTGAATAAGGTTACGTATGTTAGGTGTGAACAGGAGTACTCCTATCTGATTTTTGAGTCAAAGTCCATCACACTAGGTGCAACACCATCCTGGTTCTTTATACCTTGATGCATCATGCCTACATGTGTTATCAAACTTAAGTTAATTGGCCCTTTCAAAATCCCAAATCCTCAACAAGAAAATCATCATCATCATCATCATCTTAAATCTTGTTGAATCTCTTTCTTTCTTCTATCTCATTTTCCCCACTAACATGGTACCATGATAGCTAATTGCAAATCATTATCGCCAATGCATCCATCATGCATCCAAAAACTGTCAACATACTACATAAACGCATATCATATCATATAGAAAGCATTTATCATATCACCTGCATCATTGCATAATATAGATTGGTTATTCTAAGCATCTCATAAACCATATGCATTATTAACTCATATAACATACCTCATAAAACATCTATCACATAATCATAAAGAGCATAAGCAATATTAACATCCATCACATAATCGCAAAGAGCATAACCAATATTAACATCCATTGCATCATACACATACATTTGCATTATCATAACATAGGCATCATATCATAAACAACATACATCATCACCATATCATATGCATCACCATCCATTTGCATCATCATAATATCATAAGTGCATCATCATATCACACACGAGAAAAGCACTGAAAAGAAAAGATTACATCTCATCATCATCCATTAAATGCATAATATAGATTTGTTAGTCTAAGCATTTGCATATTATAACATTTCACATCCATCACCATAAAAAGTGCATAGAGAAAGATAGTGAAAAAGAAATGCATTACATTGCATCACATAATATAGAATCATGACATTGCATATAGAAGTAAAATCCATCCATATTGCATGAAATAGAATAGGACACCACACATCGGATCAACATCAGCTCACCTCATATATATCATCAAATATACTGTCATGGTACAAATCGGATCAAGTGTGTATCAAATACATAAAGTACAATGGCCCATAGGGCTATCAAAAATGAGCCCATGGGGCACAAAAAGAATACTGTCTCTAATAAAAAAAACTACACTAACCCTACTGGCTCCCCTCGCCATCGTTAGGCTGTCTCTCTCCATGGTCCTCAAGAGGTCTGTATCCTATCCGCTAAGAATAATATGGGACCTGGGATGCTCGGGGCATGGCCTGATGGTAGTGAACTCTATAATAATCTGCCTCTTTGACTCCCTCTCTATATGCTCATAGAAAAATTGAACTCTGAGAGGAAGAGGTAGACATGCTCTTAATCTGTTGATGACAGTCCATCTCCTGTGCAACCCTAAGCTCTATAACCTGTCTCTATTGGATACCTTGGTCTCTCTCTTATCTTAGCTGGTCCCTCTCTATCATCAAGGCAGCAACCTATCCTTGTAGCCCTGCCACATATGCCTATAAATGTTGAATCTGGGCATCCCCTTGGCCAAGCGGTGATGGAAGTCCCAGCTCTCTCTCTGGTGGTTGTCTGTTGTGCCCGTCATGCCCATCCTACCTATCCTTCCATTCCTGGTCCTAATCCTGCCTAGGGACATCTGTCATAGCAGGTGTCCCTCCTGTCATCCACATTGTAAATCACGTGCTCTTTGTGGATGGGAAATCTCAGTATCCACCACATGTCCTCTAGTGTGATCGTGGCCTTTCCTATCGGAAGGTGGAAGGAGGATGTCTCATTGTGCTACCACTCTACAAGTTTTGTCATCATCCCTGAGTGAGTCCTCACAAGCAGTGCATAGGCAATGTACCATAGTCTAATCATGCCTAGGTGCTCTTGCTATCGCTTGAGCATACCCTACAAAATGCTGAAAAGCTCCTGAGACCTGTGCTCGCGTGAATGAAGTATCATCACCTCCTCCTACATTAGGAAAGTCACTGTATTAAAATTCATCAAAATCATGATCCTGACTTGTCTCGGCGTACCCAAAAAAACTTAGCCACTAGGAGCCTTTGACCCTAAAACTTCGCTATGGCATCACAGTTTGAGGAGTGACCCAGTTTAGCACTAAACCCTAATTTGTAAAGAGGCTCATCATGACACACTTTTCGTATGTGGCTCAATTTGGAGTTTGAACCCTAATTCCAAACCACGCCGCAATGTCTCTATTCTCAACTGTGACACTGTTTGAGGGCATGTGGTGCCGAAAGAGACCTTCAAGTGACACTAAACTAGACCGCTACTAAAGACCTAAATTCCTAAGCAAATAAATGCACATGAAAATAAAAAAATGAGGTCGGGTCAAGTTGACTCACCGGTGGTCCAGTGCCAGGTAGCCTTTGGTGTGTGCGTACTCGATCTGAAGTGTGTCGAGGAAGTTGTCATTGTGCCATCTCACGAAGGGATCAAAGCTCAAAAGTGCAAAATCTCTCAAGGCTAAATGTGCAAATGAATTGGAAGTGGTCTCTCGAGGCCTATTTGAGCCTGAAAATTAGGGTTTTTTGACCCTGTTTAGCCATCCTACTAGGGTTTTGGCTCCTTGAACCTATTTTTGTCCATCCATGGGTTGTTTTGCATTGTTTTGGCATGTTTTTGACCTTCCAGAGCATTTCTGGACTTGTTAGGCACCTTGTCCTCTTTTTTAGCGAGATCACCCAAAAAATATAAATTTTTGTTTGATCTCTCGAGGGGGCAATATATCGGCATAATTCGTCTGCTAGGGCAGCAGTGGGGCAATTTTGAAAATCATAATTTTTTTGAATTTTGATTGAGACAATTTATTCTTTGAAACAATGCGACAAGTACCTTGCTTCAAAGAGGGGAAAAATGTAGACACGAAAAATGCACCAACACACTTGACCCTGATTACTAACACTGTTTCATCCTAAATCATCTTCTCAACTAAATCATCATTCTTCGTCCCTTAATTAAATAAATCATCATTTATCTAATTAAGTCATTTTCTCTTGTTAATTAAATAAATCAAAGTTATTTAATTAACCCTCTAGTCTCTATTTAATTAAATAATTCATTTTATTTGATTAAATATTTAAAGTCATCTTATTAAATTAAATAAATATCATCCATCCATAATAAATCTTTTTCATCCTTCCCATGGCTTGAAAACCACTAGCATCTAGTGTCCACTCTCATGCCCATCCTTTGCATCCATAGATCCCCTCACATATAATAAGTTGGTCCTATACCTGAGTGGGGGAAATTCCTTGGCTTATCTCTTCATGGGATTCTACACATCATATTAGCCTCATAAAATCATCAAAATCCAAAAAAAAATCATAAAATCATCAAACTCCAAAAAAAAATCATAAAACATCAAAATCCAAAAAAATCATAAAATCATCAAAATCCAAAAAACATCATAAAACATCAAAATCCAAAACAAAAAAAAATCTCCCAAATTCCAAAAAAAGAATTAGAGTTAGATTCAGTCTGTGTTAGTTTGGTCGAACTACATTGTCTTTGTGCATTGCTATGTAGGCAAGGCCATCACTTGATGAGCCCTCAAGACATTAGGTTTGTCCTTAGGGTTTTGTGAGTCATTTCAATTTTAGTTTGCATCAGTTGAACTACAAGGTCTCTACATGTACAATGTAGGCAAGACCATCAATTGATGAGCCCCCAAAGCCCTAGGTTAGTCCTTCAGGGTTTGCTGAGCCTGGTCTTGTTCCTTAACCTCGAGCAATCATTATTCAAAACTCAATCCTTAATCAAAAGACAAACATATCCAACAAGTCTTTAATCTTCACTCAATCAATTGCCTAATCATCATCATTAGTCTTATGTCTAAATGGGGCATTATGTCATTGTCTCATTCGATCTTGTCACTTGTCTTCTATCAGGATGTGTCCTTCTTGAGATTAGAAACTATCTTTGGTCAACCTTGTCATTCACCTTAAATAGGATATGTCTTTCCTAAAATTAGGTGTTCATCAAAATGATCAATCGATCATCTTTATCAGATGTGTTCTTTTCCTTAAACAGGATGTGTCTTTCTTGAAACCAGGTGTCATCACATCGATCAATCATATCAATCAAACCTTATCAAATCAACTCAAGTTGGTCACTTGGTCAATCAATCTTGTCATCTTGGCCAATTCCACTTGCCTTAAAAAGGATATGTCTCTCCTAAAACCAGGCATAATCAATCACATCAATTAATCAACCTTTTCAATCTATCAATCAATTTCGATCAAACAATAAATCAATCAGTCATGTCAGTCAATTGCATTAATCAAGATGTGTCTTTCCTAAAACCAACCTAATCAATCATATCAATCATATCAATCAATCTTGTCAATCTTATCCTTAAACTTTATCTCTCTGGAAAACACTTTGTTGGTATGAGTTTGTCTTATCTTTTTTATTGGTTTTTGGTCATGCTACTAGCTACCTCAAGGATGTCTTGTCAAGGATTTAGAGGGGCAAGGATGGATCATGATATCTATTCTTTGCTTGATGTCTGCAGTTTGTCTAGGAAAAAAGAGTATGAGTCAGGGCACTCCTTGTCTTTTGACTTTGTCTTTCGATTTCCTGTCTCTCACAAATGCTAACCTTGCACATATTGTTCTATGTCATACCATGGTGTTTGTGCTCCATTAGTGATAGTTTTTAAACCCAATGATGATAAACATAAAAGCATGAATGTTCATCCTTTGTCATTTCCCATTTGACTTCGCACCTTCTTCTCCATTTTCCACTCTCCATGCTAACATCTATCTTAGGGTTCAAGAAGATTGGAACAATAAATACTAACAATTATATGCATATTAAATAACCCAAAAATAATAAATAAGAATAAAACAAAAGAGATCAACACATAAATTTAGCGTGGTTCACCCAATATGGGCTACATCCACAAACTTAGCCACCCAATGATTTTATTATCCAATGCAAAATAGATTACAATCTCACAAATTAAACACACTACAACTTGCATCCCAACTACTTATAACAAGTTTTTTGGAAGCTTCCAAGATTAGGGTTTTACAAAGTCATTTTTTCATTTAACATGTTAATGAGACAAAATAATTTAGGGGTTGCACACACAAACCCCTGCTATCGATTTAGAGATTGATCAAGCTCCACACCAAACAATATACCACTTGGAGATTGATCCTGGACTACACCGCTACACTTGCAGCTCCCATGGCATTATAGGTTTGGCTGGTTTCTTATGTCCACCATTATCAGTCATGAAGTCCAATGAAAACTGATGAGGAAATCAATTTCTCCTATGTAACTGCCTTTCTGAAAATATCTGCATGATTCTCACTTGTGTGAATTTTCTCCAGCTTCAATTGCCCATCCTCCAAAATTTATCAGATGAAGTGGTATTTGAGTTGTATGTGCTTAGTTTTTGAATGCAAGGTTGAGTTCTTAGCAAGATGAATGATACTCTGGCTATTAGTGTACAAAGGGCTATCTTCTTGTTGTTTTCCCAATTGCTCTAGAAAAAATTGTAACCAAATCATCTCCTTGCTAGCTTCTATAGCAGCAACATACTCAACTTCAGTGGTTGAAATCACAATAAACTTTTTTATTCTTGAAATCCAAATGATTGTAATACCTCTTATAGTAAAAACATACCCTGCAGTACTCCTCCTACTATCAATATCACCTACGAGATTAGAGTCAACATATCCTTTTAGAGCAGAAATTTTTCCTCCAAAACATAGTTTTTTTGAAGTAGTACCTCTCAAATATTAGAGAATCCATTTTACCACTTTCCAATGTTCCATTCCCAGATTTCTCATATACCTACTCACAACTCCCACTGCATGTGCAATATCTAGCCTTGTGCATACCATTGCATACATCAAGTGACCAACTACTGATGCATATGGTATCTTAGACATTTTTTCTTCCTCCTCTTGTTTCTTTGGACACATCTCCTTAGTCAACTTAAAATAACTAGGCAAAGGTGTACTAACTACTTTTGCATTCTTCATGTTAAAACTTTTCAGCACCTTCTCTACATACTCACTTTGAGACAAAAATAATTTTTTGTTTGTCCTGTCTTGTGTGATGCTCATACTAAGGATTTTTTTTGTTGCACCCAAGTCCTTCATAGCAAATGAATTTTCTAATTACTGCTTAAGCTCATTAATATGCTACATGTTAGACCCAAAAATAAGCATGTCATCAACATAAAGCAACAAGATAATATAGTTGACATTATCCAATTTCTTAAAATAAACATAATAATTAGAATGACATCTTTTTTAACTTTTTTTAGCCATAAAAATATCAAATTTCAAATACCATTGTCAAGGTGCTTGCTTTAGGCCATACAAACTCTTCCTTAACCTACACAAAAATTCCTCCTTACCCTTGACCTCATATCCTTGTGGTTGCTACATGTATATTTCCTCTTCCAAATCCCCATGGAGAAATGTTGTTTTCACATCTAGTTGTTCAAGATGCAAGTCTTCCACAACCACAATACTTAGAATAGTTCTAATAGAAGTCATCTTTATAACTGGAGAAAATATTTCATCAAAATCATACCTTTTTTTGTGCAAAACTTTTTACGAGTTTGGCCATATATGTTTTCTTGCCTCCATCTTCTTCCTTCAACCTAAAAACCCATTTATTTGGTAATGCTCTTTTACCTGTAGGAAATTGGACTAAGTCCCAAGTCTTATTATGTAGCAAGGAATCCATTTCCTCTTTCATGCCTAGCTCCCATTGCTTTTTGGTATCTACTTGCATTGCTTCTTCATAACCTTCAGGTTCACTAGAATCAGTTAATAATATAGAATATAATGATGGAGAAAATAATTTTGAAGGTCTAGTTATCCTTGTAGAATGTCTAATACTTGCAGGAGTCTGTGGGATAACTTGTTGTTGTTGAGCATCAAGTACCACTGGCATTTTATTTTCTAGAATCTCATCCAGCACCACATATTTAGTTTTGGCCCATTCATGCTTTTTTTCTTGCAGCTAATCCTTATACATGACCTTCTCATTGAATATAACATCTATACTCCTAATGATTTTATGATCTTTGTAATCCCATAACCGATATCCAAATTCATCTACTCCATATCTAATGAAGGTACATGTTTTAGACTTAGCCTCAAGCTTGGTTCTATTTTCTATATCAACATGGACAAAAGCTTCACAACCAAAAGTTTTCAGAAATGAATAGTTTACTTTTTTACCCATCCATGCCTCCTTTGGAATGCCACCATTCAAATTATTTGAAGGTCCTCTATTTATTAAATAAACAATGGTATGTAAACCATCTGCCCAAAACTGTAAGGGTAGTCCAACATCCAATCTCATGCTCCATAATGGTCCTATTCATCCTCTCAAACACACCATTTTCTTGTGGGGTTCCAGAAACCATTTTCTACCTACATATTCCATATGACCAATAATTTTCAAATTATCTCCTACAATACTCACCTCCATTATTAGGTCGAAGACACTTCAAATTTTTTCCTATCTCATTCTCAACCAAAGCTTTCCACTTTTTAAAAGTTTCAAATACTTCTGATTTTTGTTTAGGAAATACACCCATGTTTTCCTAGTTGCATCATTAATAAAAGTAAAATAATAATAAGAGACACCAAGAGAAGATACTTGAGTTGGTCCCCATACATCTAAATGCACAATCTCTAATTTCTCACTCTTCTTCTCTTTACCAACTTTGAGAAATCAAACTTTTTTCTATTTTCTATGAACACAATTTTTGCAGAACTCCAAGTCAATTTTCTTTAGACCTTGTAGAAACTTTCTAGAGTGAAGGATCTTCATCCCTTTCTCACTCATGTGCCCAAGTCTATGGTACCACAATTCTGTTTCTATCCCTACAACAAGTGCTCTAATTGTCTTAGTAGCAACTATTTCTATAGTAGCTAAGGTAGAATAAGTATTGCCAGTACACAAATACAATGTGCCTAACTTTTCACATTTAGATACTACTAACGCACCTTTAATGACCTTCCATACTTTGTCTATAAAGGTAACTATGTAGCCTTCACTACCCAGTTGTCCTGCAAAAATTAATTTGCTTCTCAAATTTGGAACATGCCTTACCTCCTGTAGCAACCATTCATTTCCATTCTGCAACTTGATTTTTATCTTTCCTTTTCCAACAATCTGATAGGTTTCATCATCACCCAAATATACTTGTCCAAAATAACCTTGAACATAATCTATAAAATATTTCCTATGGGGTGTGGCATGAAATGAAGCCCGTGAATCTATTACCTAGGAATAATTAACATTATCTAAACACAAAATTAAAGAATCTTGCAATTTATTACTTGTAACATTAGCTTCCTTACTGTTATCATGTTGTCCATCTCCTTGTTTTCCTTTTTGAGACCAACAATCCTTCTTCAAGTGTTTTGGCTTTCCACAGTGCCAACAATCATTTTTTCCTCTTGATTTAGATCTACCTTTCTTTGACTTCCCTTGTGACTTCCCAGGGTCTATACATATTTTTCCTCTCTCCTTTTTTCTTCCCCTATTCTCTACATTCAAAGCATTACTCGATGTTGAAGTCTCACCTGTGTTTTTCCATCACATTTCCTCACTAAGGATAACACCAAAAACATCATCAAATTTCAATGTATTTGAACCAGAGATAGAGTTACAGCCATTACCAAGCTATTCCAGCTTTCTGGCAAAGAACATAAAACCAAGAGAGCCCTCACCTCTTCATTAAAATTCACTTTTATAGAAGTTAACTGACTGGTAATCGTATTAAATTCATTTAAATGATCTGTCACAGATCCACCTTCAATCATTTTTAGATTAAACAAATGCTTCATGAGAAATACCTTTATTGAGGATGAGGGTTTTTCATATAATTTAGCCAAAGCTTCCATTAGAGCCTTTGTTGTCTTTTCTTCTGATATATTGAGTGCCACAAATGGTGCCAGGCACAACCGAATGGTTCATATTTCTATCCAGAATGTTTCATTCTTCATTAGATATCGTAGCGTACTTCTTTGCTTTTCCTTGCAATGGACACCATAGATCCTTTTGATAAAAATAATCTTCCATCTACATCTTCCATAATTGATAATTCTAGCCATTGAACTTCTCAATCTTGAATTTTCCTTCTTCCATTGCTCCCACTTAAATCTAGAGGTTTTCTGCCAATCAACCAAAATACACATGGCTCTGATACCAGTTGTTAGGGTTCAGGTAGATTGGAGCAATAAACATTAATAATTATATTCGGATTAAATAACCTAGAAATAACAATGAAGAATAACACAAAAGAGATCAACACAAAAATTTAATGTGGTTCACTCAATATGGGCTACATCCACAAAAAATTAGCTACCTAATGATTTTATCATCCAGTGCAAAATAGATTACAATCTCACAAATTACACACACCGCAACTTACATCCCAACTACTTATAACAAGCTTTTTGAAAGATTCCAGAATTAGGGTTTTACAAAGTTTTTTTCATTTTTTGTGTCAGCAGGAAAACCTTGACATGTCAATGAGAAAAAAAATCAGGGGCTATACCCCTAAACCCCAAAAAGGATACATTACGAGTGTACAATATTTGCATGATCAATCGCCACATATCAATAATCTATCTCTTTTGCGCTAACATTTCTTCTTGTATAGGAGTGAATTTGCACCCCTTATGCAAATTCCCCTTTTACCTTTCCTCACTTTAGAAAACCAAATTCAAAGGCTAAATTCCACATAAGCTCATTTCCTTTGTTCCAATTGGCGTCTATTTTGTGCATCAGAAGAGGAATAACTGTCGAGGACACCCACGTAGTGCACTTACATCCTTGGGTGTGTGCAAGAAGTTGAGTCCACTTTTTGGCCAAAAAGTGGAAGTGTTTTCCCTGATTTTCAGAATTTGACACATTTGACCTTAAAATTTGAAGCACTTAGAGATGGAATCTTCAAAAAAGTCACTAATCATAAAATGTAGTACTCAGTCTAGTTTCCAAATATGTAATTTATTTCAATACCAGATTGTAAAAATTGAGTTTCAATAGCATTTCTAAAAACCACTGTTTAAAAGTCACTTTTTATACCATACCATGCACGTGTACGACATCCATATTTTGACCTAAATTATCATATTTTTCTAAATCCTTTTGGGAAAAGATTTGTGACTCACTAAAGCTTGCTTTTAATATTTTTTTATAATTTTTTATTGAATATTTTTTTATTAAATATTTATTAGGCATATTTGTCATTTTGAAAAATCAGTGTATGACGCATAAGATGACCTAAAACTTATCATTTTTGAATTTTTTTAAAGAAAGAAGTTTTAATCTCGCAATGTAGGCATATTTTTCATTTTGAAAAATCGTTGTAATACGACATGCATAAGATGACCTAAACTTATCATTTTGAATTTTTTTTAAAAGCTGAAAGAATTGTCAAGTTTGCTCTTGCATAATCGATTCGTCAAAATGTTATGTTGATCAAAAGTTATTAAAATACTAAAAAAACTGATAATTCAAGTTTATGGACTAGTTTCATTAGAAATTAATTGAAAAATAGAAAAAAAATCAAATTATTAAAAAATTACATATTTGGAATCACCTTTGTCTCATCTATAATGGGTTTTAATTTAGTAAAAAAATGCAAAATAGGTCTTCAAACATATGTCCAAAGTCATTATGTTCTTGTGACATTAACAGGACCTTCAAGTTGCAGGTCAAACTAGGTCCAAAGCTTAGGTTCAGGTCCCCAAGCCATTTCCCGAACCAAAAAACAAGCCAAAAAACCCGCTCAAAAATTCATAATTTAAAAAACAGGATCTTGTTTTAAAACGGGATACCATTTCATTAAAAAACGGGATCCCGTTTCATAAAAAAGCCATTTTTTATGGTTGTATGAAACGGGATCCCGTTTTGTAAAATGGGATCTCGTTTTGAAATTCTTCCAAAAACGAAAATTTCCAAAAACGGAAAGTTTTCAAAACAGGGTCCTGTTTTGAAAACTTTCTAAAAATGGAAATTTTTCAAAATTGGAAGTTTCCATTTTCGGAAATTTTTCAAAATGGGATCCGTTTTAAAACTTTCCATTTTGGAAAATTTTGTTTTGGAAAATGGAACCGTTTTTTAATCTTAGGCTCGGGATCCCGTTTTCTAAAAAGCGGGATCCCCCTTTTTAAAAAGCGGGATCCCATTTTTTGCAAGCCGAATTCATTTTTTTGCCTAAGGCAAAAACTTCCACGTTTCGTGGACTCAACTTTGTGCACTTACCCCCTTGGCAGATTCTTGTGTCTGAAGCTTGCAGAGGCATCACACTTCCCATTGGAGGTTAATTTGTAATGCCCTCTTTGACCAACTGACCCGAATATGGCCATTTTCTTCATTCTCTCCTTCAAATTCACTCTTCATTCCTTCATTTCATCCCTCTAAGCACTCAACTTGATCTTCTAAGCATTCAGTTCATCTCTCCAAGCCATTTTCTAAGCATTCTATACAACTCTTTCATTCTCAAGCACTTTTAGCAGCATTTTGGCACTCCATAGCAGCAACAACAACACTCCATCAACTCCATAGAGAAAGTGTGGAACAAACACCATTGCAATAGAGGCTTGAGTCCTCTCATTTTCTCCTCCATTAGCTAGTGAGCTCTTGGTGGAGGTGGTAAGATTTCTACTGATCCTCTCCTCTACAATTTGGTTGTGTAGCACATTACTATTTTATAGTGCTTTTGTGTTCTTTACTTCATTTCCTTCTTTATCATATATTTCTCCATTATCGCTATCTTGGCTATATGTGGAGGTGGAAACACCAAAACGGGGGTCTGACTGAGGTAGGACCCTATACAACCCCAAAAATTTCCCCCTTCTTTGTGTGTAGGTGGATGTGCTTATTGGAGCTAGTTGGCGAACGAGTACATTTATGAGATCATTCTTTCCACCTTCACTCTTGTATATTTACTTTATCATATTCGTTCATATCTTGCCTACTTCATAGCTTTGTTTTGGCCCTTTGTAAGTGATTAGCTAGGCTGTCAACTCATTTTCTAGAAGTTCTCATTGTACTTTTAGTCCTCTAGTCATACAGACACTAGCACGTTGCACTGTCGTCCCAGGACCACACTTTTGTCCTCAGGAAGAGATCTTATTGAGGTATAGTGTTGAACCCAAAAATTGGCTCGCCTAGCCCCATCTTGAATCTTGAGTCTGCTGAGTGATTGAAGGACTTTATAGTCCTCATCATTCTTGTTCCTCATTTCCAAAACATCCTTTAAGCTGGGGTAAGTTAGGGTAACCTTCCGCTCTTGGATCTCCATGACTTGGAGCCTTGAACATGGTTGGTCCCCCTCTCTTACATTTTTGGTGAACCCAATGTGAACCAACGTCTGTTCATCTATTGGTGTTGAGGCTTTCCTCTTTTAACTTGCAATTGTTGTGCTCTTGAGTGTTGTGAAAGTTTATGAGCATCACAACTTAGTCCATAACCTCTGGGTATATTGTTGGGAGAAATATACAACAACTTTTGATGGAAAGGACAAAGGTCACTACTGGTTTCTCTACAGGGCTTTTCTCTGGTCCCATCGTTGGTCTAGCTGAGTAGGAGAAGTTATCAAGGGGTGAGGTTAGGTTTTCTGATGAGACTGACCATGTCTCCACTCCTCCTACGTCTCCTACACCATCATTGATAGATGAGCATGAGGCTATTCTCATTTCTGTAGAATATGTATCTACCCTTAGTAAAGGGTTGGGTGACTTGGAACATCACTTGGAAAGAGACTCGAAGTTGGCTAGGGTTGTCTGGGTTCTCAATGAACTAAAGTATATGGTGGCAAAAGACTGAATAGGCATATAACTCTTGCCTAGTCTCTCTATTCTAACTGATGCATGTTCTCCTCCAAGCAATCCTAATATTATATGAGGAGTCACTTTTGAAGATCATGAGAGATAGCTAGGACTTTCAATGCCTCCTACGTCTCTATACATGATCAATATCGAACCCTCAATCAACATCCCCTCTGCCTCTGAGGGACCTGATATTGTCAAAGTGAACAATATCCCCTTGGGTTTTACCTTCACCCCTCTTATCACCTCTAGTGGTGGAGGTTTCAATGGGATGAGCAGTGGGGGCTTTGGTAGTGGAAGTGGCTTCGGCAGCGGAGGTGGTGTTGGTGGAATTGGTTCCGATGGAGGTCATGGTGGTGGCTTTGGAAGTGGAGGTGGCTCCGGCGGAGGCCCTACTAGTGGCGGTGGCTCTAGTGGTGGTTCCAATGGTGGTCACACCGGGGGTTCTAGTGGTGGCTCTGGTGATGATTCTAGAGGAGGTTCCTCTTACCCTCTATCTTCTAATGGCCCTATTCTGAACACTCTTCTTTAGAATATGGGTAAGATGCAGAGCCAGTGAGCGAGTCTCTCCCAAGCCTCTACCCAGCCTATCTTCCAACCCTTCTTCTGACATAGCCTATAGTCGGTCTCTATTTTGAACACTCCCTTCCCTTAGGGAATGGAGATTCCTAAATTTGAGAAATACAACAGAAAATGGGACCCACAAACACGTGTCTTCCTTTAATGCCTTGTGCATAGATTTCTTCCATCACAATGCATTGATGGCCAAACTATTCCCTTGATCTCTCAAGGATATGACACTCGAGTGGTACTATTCCTTGCCCAATAATTCCATTTTCTCATTTGACCAACTTGTAAACCAATTTCTACGATAATTTCAAGTTAACATCAGGATGAAGATGACATTTTTGGATCTCATTCAATGCAAACAAGGTGATAACAAAAATATTATTGATTTCATAGCATGGTATTAAGCGGTTTTCTCACAAATCTTGTATCCGTTGCTCGATTATGACATGTAGAAGGTATTCATAGGGAACTTGCGAAGGCCTTGGTAGGAGAAGTTTTCCCTTATGAAATACCCTTCTTTCACGTATTTGTGTGCAGCCCTATGAGAGTACCAATATATGATGGTTCAGTTTGGGGGACCCTCTTTGTGCTCCCATTCTGAAGGAAAGTCCATCGTGTCGATCTCTGGGAAAGATAAAGCCATTGCGAATGTAGTAGCCACTATGGATGACAATGGCCTTAGACACAATTGAAAGTTCACAAAGTTATCAGAATCTTATTCTTCCATCTTGCAAAATTTGTTGAAGGATAAGATCATAACCTTGCCAAACCCTAAACCTCTTAAGGAACCTTACCCTAATTGGTATGATGCAAGTACCTACTGACAGTACCATCAAGTTAATGGACATGATACCGAACATTGCATGCACTTGCATCATGAAATATAGGACCACATCAAGGATGGTACTATTTGTCTCAATGGAAGCAAATAGAATACAAATAAATCAGTGGCGAAATCGAATAGTGAATTACAGATATACACGAACCTATTTATGTCACATTCTACTAACATGATTGTCAATCCCACTAATTCTATCACTTAGCTCAAGGCCTATGTTAACATGGTCACAATTGCTTCTACTACAAAACTTGCACCCGGTTCCCTGGATGTGACATTCAATTTGCATGACCTACCCTTAAATAACAAGCCCTATCCCCTCTACATTCCTGCTCGCCTCAATGGTAACATTGTGATAGGAGTCTTAGTAGACCCTGCAATTCAAGTGAATGTTATTACAAAAGAGATGTTGTGGCTTAATTCTTTACATAAAAAAGAATATGAAGAAATGAAGTCTACCATTTGCACACATGATGGTATTTGTCTGAAACCATATGGTTTGATAACTTTGTCCATCCTAGTCAGACCTAGGGTTGTTGACATGGTTTTCGATGTCATTTTGGAGTCAGATTTGTTCAAGATGAAGCTAAGCATACCTTGGCTAGCTTCCATGAATGGAATCACCTTTGTTATTCATAAATGTTTGAAGTTCTCCCATAAAGGTGTTGTGCATGTAGTGCATGACACTAGATACTAGCCTCTAGTGTCCCATGGGGGATACTCGCTAGACTACTTTTGGCCCACCCTGGTTGGTCAACTTCCTCCAAGAATAGACTTGCTTTACAAAAATTATGTGAAGTATAAGACCGCGACAAAGGATAGCCAAAATTGGCTCCTCTTGTAGCACAACAACTAGTTGTGTCCCCTTCTTGAAAAGGGAAGGAGAAGATTTCCTCCCCTTAGGATGACTCATCTACTCCCCTCTCTTGGGAGGAGTATTGGATGAGCAAGCCTAGCTTTTACCCATTGAGTCTAATGATCCCTCCTTGGCATACACCCAAGATCAAGATATCATACCTCCCTACTAAACCGCCTGGACCTTGGTACTACCTATATGGTAGAGAAAAAGGTCCCAGTGGAGAGTCCTCTTTGTCTTGACCTTTGTGGCCTCCTATTGCTCCTCCCAAAGTAGTGAATGGGAAGAGGCCCACTACCAAGGCACTTGGGTTGACTCCCCTTGCTGCTTCTCAACCTGCTCCTCTTGCTCCTATTCAGGAGTTTGTTCCTCCACCAGGTTGTAATGGACACTCCCATGGCTAAGCAGGAGCCTTTTGTTCCTTCGCAGCCTCCTGCCTCCAGTTCAAAGAGTCACAGAAATTGCCTTGTGCATGAGTGCAATTGTTGATGAAAGGCTCTCATGGCCTATCAGGCCACCTTACAGAGGAAGGAAGAGGATATGACCACCCTTGTATTAGGGCCTCCTATCATGTCCTCCTCTCTCCTCCCCTCTGCTTCCATTCAAATTAGCTTTGTATCGCTTTTGGCTTCTGTTACGAGTATGAATGCGCCTAACCCTAAGAAGGTGTAGGTTTTCATCACTTCTTCGGTGGAGCCACCTCTCTTGATTTCCCTCCTAGATGTCTTTCCTTTCTCGAAACCCATAGATATGATGAACACTTCAATCATATCTATTGTGGTTCTCTCTCCTCTTCTTCCTCCGCACTTCTTGCCTCATCTGTGGGGAGTTCACATCCTCTGACAAAGCAAAAGGTAGAGAGTGGTCCTTCAAGCAATAGAGGATGTAAGAGGAGTCCACCTTGTCTGAAAGGTGGTATCGTGCTATCTTGTTATGTCCTAGTGATGGAACCAATCCCAGCTTCTCCTGAGCTCATCATTGTTATCACTCGGTGAGCCTAGTGGTGAATATCGAGCACAACACTTTCTGTTTGTTGAGGTAAAACATGGAACTCCTGTGAAGTGCATGTTTAACTCTTTGGATCAGGTTATGTCCTTGTCGGCGATCTTCACAAAATCGCAGACCTTGGCTCCACAAGAGCTTGGTGGAGAGGACCCTATAGTGTGCTCTTCCTTATCCCTTATTGCACGAGGGTTGAACACTCCTCCTCTTAACATTCCACCACTGCAAGCTCATCCTCCTTCCCCCTACGATGATCTAGAGTGGGAAGCGGATGACCTCTTGGTCAATCAATGGTAGGGGGAATCCCCTTCTTTATCTTTAGATTAGATGTTTGTGTGTGTGTGTTGTGATGTGTTCCCCCGTGATCATGCTATGTGTGCCTAGATGACCCTCATCATCCCTGTTGGTGCTTGGATATAGGTGTGTTTTTTGTGTCGTAAACCTTCTTCTATTTGTATCATCATTCTTCCATGTTTGTGACTTGATTTTTGATAAATTGGGGACGATGAAAAGAGTTGGGGGCATTTAGGCTTCCCTTCCATGTTGACCCAATTTTTTATTTTTTACATTGTCTTCTTGTGCATTATTCACACGGTATGATATAGTAGGGGGTAGATGACTGTTCATTTTATATACTATTACTATACATATATATATTTATGAGCATTTCTAACCTTGAGATATCAGGCTACCCCTGTGCCCTTTGTCCATGTTTTTCTTTTCTCTTTTGCTTTTCTTTTATCTTTCTCTCTTCTTTGCTTGAATTGTCCCTCTCATGTGTGACAACACCACTTCTACAACATTTTGATTTTCAAAAAATGTATTTGTTGCCAACGAATCTTTTCTCGAGAATCTTCACAAACTTCTTCTCAAGAATCACATTCTCGACTTGAAACCCTAACATAACATGTTTTCTTCATCATGGGTTAAAGAATTGGAGACCCTTCCACTGAAGTGGGAACAACTTTTATCTTCCCCTCATGTGGGGGCATATTCTTCCTTCTAAATTCCTTGGTGAAGTGAACATCTTTCAAAAGGATTCCTTGATGATGGATCGATTCAAGAACAAAAACATGTTTTCTATATTTCGAGTAGTGTGTCCCTTGAGTGGACCCCCTTCTTCATGCCAGGTTCCTGAGGGACCCCTTTGAAAGCTTTCCAACTTGTTGACAGTTTGCGTGACTATCCGCTTACTTTCCTGCATGGCCGCTTTTTGACATTTTCTATCTACGGGTAAACATGTCGCTTTACAAGTGCGCTTGTGAAGCCACTTTTTTACTTTGCCGAGTCTACTTTCTTGGGTTTCCTCCATGAGAGAGATCTTGGGGGATACCTCCCTGTAGGTCTACGGGCCTATAGGGTGCTTCCTTTGAGCTTCCTCCATGAAAGAGATCTTGGGGGTGGATTCCCTACAGGTCTATGGGTCTATAGGGAACTTTATTGGGTTTCCTCCATGTGAGATCTCTTGGGGATACCTCCCTAAAAGTCTAGGGGCCTATAGGGTGCTTCCTTTGAGCTTTCTCCATGCAAGAAATCTTGGGGGTAGCTCCCCTATAGGCTGCAGGTCTATAGGGAACTTTTCTTTGGGTTTCCTTCATGTGAGAGATCTTGGAGGATACCTTCCTTGCAATTCTATGGGTCTATAAGGCACTTTCTCAGGTTCTTCCATGTGATAGATCTTGGGGGACACCTCCTTACAGGTCTGCAGGTCTATAAGGTGCTTTTCTTTGGGTATCCTTCATGTGAGAGATCTTAGAGGACACCTTCCTTACAGGTCTATAGGCCTGTGAGGCGCTTACTTCTTGGGGCTTCCTTCATGTGAGAGATCTTGGGGGTTACCTCCTTGCAGGTCTAGTGCTTGTAAGACGCTTTCATTCTTCAGTTTCATAGTTCTATGGAGCTATGAAGTGCTTTCCTTATCCTGCACTCTCGAGTTTTCCATATCGCAGTCTGGTTCCTTGACAGTTCAGGTATACATTTCTAACTCTACCACTTCTTCAATCTACTTTACCGAAGCACTCATCAGTATTCATACTCACTGAATTGGGGGGAAAATGTATAGGAGCGAATTTGCACCCCTTATGAAAATTCCCTTTTTACCCTTCCTCACTTTAGAAAGCCAAATTTGAAGGCTAAACTCTACGTAAGCCCACTACCTTCATTTCACCTTGCATTCATTTTTTGTGTTGACAGAGGAATAACTGTTAGGGACGCCCACACAACACGCAGATATCTATGTGGTGTGCTTATGTCCTTGGAATATTCCTGTGTTTGAAGCCTGCAAAGGCATTACACTTCCCATTGGAGTTCAATTTGTAACGCCCTCTTCGACCAACTGACCTGAATATGGTCATTTTCTTCATTATCTCCTTCAAATTCACTCTTCATTCCTTCATTTCATCCCTCTAAGAACTCAACTTGATCTTCTAAGCATTCAATTCATCTCTCCAAGCCATTCTCTAAGCATTCTACACAACTCCTCTTGCATTCTCAAGCACTTTCAGCAGCACTTTGGCACTCCATAGCAGCAACAACAACACTCCATCAACTCCGTAGAGAAAGTGTGGAACAAACACCATTGTAGCAGAGGCTTGAGTCCTCTCATTTTCTCCTCCATTAGCTAGTGACCTCTTGGTGGAGGTGGTAATCTTTCTACTCCTCTCCTCTACAATTTGGTTGGGTAGCACCTTATTGTTTTGTAGTACTTTTTGTTCTTTACTTCATTTCCTTCTTTATAATATATTTCTCCATTATCGCTATCTTGGCTATCTATGGAGGTGGAAACACCAAAATGGGGGTTTGGCTGAGGCAGGCCCTATACAACCCTAACAATTTCCCCCTTATTTATGTGTAGGTGGACATGCTTATTGGAGCTAGCTGGCGAACGAGTACCTTTGTGAGATCATTCTTGCAACCCTCACTCTTGTATATTTACTTTATCATATTCATTCATATCTTTCCTACTTCATAGCTTTGTTTTGTCCCTTTGGAAGTGATTATATAGGCTATCAACTCATTTTCTGGCAGTTCTCATTGTACTTTCAATCCTCTAATTGTACGGATGCCAACGCATCTGAGAGATGCCAACACACTGCACTGTCCTCCTAGAACTACACTTTCCTCCTCAAGCAGAGAGCTTCCTAAGGTACAATGTCGAAACCAAAAACTATCTCACCTAGCCCCATCTCGAATCTTGGGTCTACAGAGTGATTGAAGGACCTTATAGTCCTCATCATTCTCATCCCTCATTTCCAAAACATCCTTTAAGCTGAGGTAAGCTAGGGAATCCTTCCGCTCTTGGCTCTCTATGACCTAGAGCCTTGAATGTGATTGGTCCCCCTCTCTTACACTTCTATCTAAATCTTGATAGTGTCCTATGACACACAAAAATACCCTGCATACATGATCAAGTTAGGAACATTATATAAAGCATTATCACCATAGACATCATCATAAGCCACATATATTTGCATGAGAAAATACAAAACAAACATAGAGTGCATTATCATTTCATAGCATCATAACATATTAAACATGATGTTGCATTTTACATTATGATCATGGTCCATTTTCATTTAGCATGTTTCACATACATTGCATTGAAATTTTTTATACATATTGCATAATCATAATCAAATCATACATCATATTTTGCATTTACATTAGGCATTTCTAAATATTACATGCATAATCCATAGGCATCATATTACATAATATTAATTGCATTGTATCACACCACATCATAAAATTAGGTCATTTTCACTGCATTAACATATCATTGCATAATCATATAAGATGCATAAACAACATTATAAATGCATAATCATATCAAACCATCACATGATCATATAGAATACATCCACAAACATCATAAAAGCATAAAATAATCATAAGACTGCATATCATAAATCACTACCAAAAATCATATCATATATCACTCAAAATGTGTCATAGTACAATGTCAAGATGTATCATATATCACAAAATGGAGCTCATAGGCTCGATGATCAAAATATAGTGTCATAATACATAATGTCAAAATGAGTCCTAGCCTGAGCTGTCCTACTCCCCTGACCTTGATGCCTGCCTGTCCTCTCATCACGGTGAACCTAGAGACCTATGCTCTAATGTTGATGGTCTATCATATGGAGTGGACCATCTCAAACCTAATGCCTCACCACTCTATGATCTACTATGGGAATGTCGGCTATGGGATCTGCTCTATGACATGCCTTGTGATTGACTCTGAACCTCAGTAAAACTCAACTCTCTCCTCTCGGGTGGCATTGCTCTCTCATACAAATCCTTGTAATACTATAATCCCATGCTTGATCTAACCAACTCTTGAGCCACATCCACCATTGACCCACTATAACTATCCATAAAATACAACATCTGCTAGTCTTTCTACTATCGGCTGATCACTGCTAGGTCTCTCTGTAGATTGTCTCTCTTGGTCTTTAGGCCATCTTACTCTGGTCTTAGTGTCCCCACCTCTGCCTCTAAGGAATGTACTCAATCCTGTAGGGTGGATATTTTCTTATCCATTGTCCCATCATTAGATCTGATCACTACCTCCTCCAAACCTTCCTCTACATCTACTCCCACCACAATCCTCTCTTGGAGGACTCAGCCTCTCCCATCACCGGATCTTCTGCATGTTCCTCCTCCCACCTCTCCTCCACATTCTCCTCCTCTGCCTCAACCTCCATCATCTTGACATCCTAGTGTCCTACCTCCAGGGCCAATATCTCTACATACTACTCTCCCTCCTCCACCACCATCTCTCCCACCACCCTAACCTTTGGTTGCTCCGCCTCACCCTCCTCGTGGATCAATGGCAAAGACCTCACCACCAGTCATCTCTTGTCCCTCCTGATCCTTCCTTGGTCTCCTCCTTGACCTCCTTGACCATCCCCTCCATCATCTCCCCCATCTCCCCATCCTCCATATCCTTTCCCTTTGCCCCTCCTTCTGTTGTCACCCCTCCAACCTTGTGAGCCCCTAGCTTTGTGCTCTACAATTGCTGTAAAATATGGATTAGTATATGGAGATGGCCTATGGCTAAACCACCATGAATCATACTTTGGATTCATGCTAGGATCTGTTGCACCCCCTCTCCATCCCCACTACATTAGCTATAGTGCATCAGTCTCCTCCTCAGCTCTAGTTATCGGTATCACCTATCCCCATGGATGCACCTCTCATGAGGAACACACAAACTTTTTTGTCCTTGCTATTGCACGCTACCTATCCCAAAATTGTCATCTAACTTGCTCTGGAAATTACATCTCAATGATGTGCTAGGACTGCACGGTCTGACCAATCAGGTATTTGGGTTGTCGGCACCATGGTAAATGCTCATCCTTGTTAGCCCACTGCTAGCAATCTCTATATGGTCCTAGAAAAATTTCACCAATGTATCAATGTCATTTCTCCAATATCATGTATCACCTACATGGGTCTGAGTCACTACACCACCATATAGATATGCATAAAGAGTACTAGCTCCCAACTGTCGTCCCACTGTTGGTCGAAACACTACTATGTGCTCCCATGCCCATACCATTAGTAATGTCACACCACATCTCATGCTCTGACCACCTCGATATGCAATGTCATATAGTTGAAAGTAACTCATACCCAAAAAAATGTCCCCCAGGCATAGACTGTCTCATCCTACATCATCCTGGCCAACACCTCTCCCCAACCTACTAGAAACCCATGTCCCCTTCAATTGTGAATCAAGACACTGTCAATCAATGTGAATAGAATGTAGTCAAATCTATCATATCTCTCTACTAGGGTCTCCCACCTAATCCCATACCCTTGTATACCAAGCTCTGGCTCATCCTCATACTCATAATGGTCATAAATCACTTGCAATCCTTGAACGGGATTATATCGCACTCACTCTCCACGTATCAACAATCATAATATCCTATACACATCCTCCAGGGTCACAATGGCCTCCCTGGTCAATAGATGAAAAGTGAAAGTTTTAGAGTGCCATCGGTCTGCAAGTGTTGTCAACATCCCTCTTTTTTCCCTGACAATGGGCATATATGTAGCGTAGAACAACCCTAGGTCTAGCAACATGCACCTCTCGCCATCTGACAACTAATCTCAAAGCTGAAATGTCACTGGTTGTGACTCCCAAGTATAGATAGGAGGAAGTACAACTTAATGTAAATGCAAAAGTCATCATGTTAATTTAATGTCTTCATTTAACCTATTGGACCTAAATTGAACAAATCATTTTATCCTAAATTAGGGAAAAAATTTCATCAGTAAATTGCAACATTCTTCTTGACAATTGCATCATATAATTCATTCATGTCATTGTTCTTGCGCATGTGTCATGCAACTACAATTATTTCATACACCTCAACTAATGCATTATCGGGGTTGTTTGTGGTCAACCTCTTATCAGTTGTGTCATTTTTTAATACATGTGTCATTCCCCCCTGCACTTGTAGTGCTTTATGTTGATTGTGTCATTCCTGGTCACATTTTCAATTTAGAAATCAAATGTGGCACACCCTCTTAGATGTGTCGCACCACAATCGCCCTCCCCCTATGACCTAACAATTGCATCATGATGAGGCAATTGTGGTGAACCACAGTTACTTGTGTTGTTCATGAATGCAATTGCGTTGAACACCCTGCAATGCAATTGCATGCTAAATTTTTCCTACCACTAAATGCCCAAAAATGAAAAAAAAACACAAGGCGGGTTTGGAGTACTTACTAGGTCCAACGCTCCATCAGGTTGGTGGAAGGTGCAGATGCAATATCCTTGATGTGCGGAGTGTGGAACCAATGACATCTTCTCAGCTTCTCTTTCCTAGAGCTCCTAAACTTTCTAAATTTGGAATGCACAAATGAGTAATTTTCTTAATCAAGATTATTTTTATAGACAAAAAAATAGGTTTTGCACTAGGGATGTGTATTGGGTGCACTATTTGGCCACTTTGAACCTAAATTTGACCCCCTAGATGACCTCAAAAATCAATTATGTCATCACCATCAAACTTTTGAATATCAAAATGTCTTATCGGAACAATTTTTCAAATGTTTTGAATTTTTTTGAAAATTTCCAAAATTCTCTCGAGGGGAAAAGTGTCCACCTTGCTTTCATCGGGGCATGTTTTAACTGAATTTCTTTGACACAACGCGATGAACTGCATTATGTCAAAGAGGGGAAAAATGTAGAGTTTGAAAAATGTCTTGGTCTGCGAGCATCATTTTTCCATTATCTTGGTCTTCTTTCCTGCATAATTAAATAATTTTAAATTATTTACTTATTGACCACATTCCTCTATTAATTAAATAATTTTAATTATTTAATTAATTCATTTCTTGATCTTTATCCTCCTTTGATTAATTAAATAAATTATATTTTTAATTGTGTTGCTAACATTTTCTTTCTCTCTGTGATTAAATGAATTATCATTCATTTAATTGTTAATTCTCCGCCTTTCATCTATAGTTAAATAATTATTTATTTATTCATTGGTATTATTCATTCTTCTATAGTTAAGTAATTATTGAAATTATTTAACTATCCTTTGTCATTCTTTCCCTATTAAATAATTAATCTAAATTAATTATTTAATCCTTCTTCTCAATTTCCTCTTATTTAATTAAATGCACATTTTCTCCTTCTTCCACAAATAAATTATTTATCCTCCACTTGGTCAAAGATTCCTTTCTCATGAATTAAATAATTTTATTATTTAATTCCTCCATTATCCCTCCACTCTCTCATTTTCAAATCTCAACCATTGATTGTCTTTGGTCTCTTTTTAATCTTAACTATCCATTTTATAGATGTCCCTATCCCACTACTATGTGGTGCATGCATCCTCAACTATTGATCTAAGAATCTTTCTAGAAGCTTGATCTCATCCATCCATTCAAATGGATTTCTATAAAAGAAGGTATTCTCCTCCATTTTTAATTTAACCACATATCTCTAACTTTCATGCTTATTGTTTGCAAGTATTTGCATACACATACAACGAACTGAAGGAAACATGCAAAGGTTGTTTGAGGAGAGACAAGGGAGGTGATTCAACTTCAAACATGGGGAGTTTGTTATATGATTGATTTCATTTTACTCCTTTTGATTGATTCCTCTCTCTTGTTTAGATTTGGATTTTAGCTTAGAATAGTAGAGTGATTGTCACTTTAATCTTTGCTATTTTATTTTCATATCTTACAAAATCTATGGAACTTGAAGGTTGGGACTTCAATTCAGATGATTGGGGAATAGAATTTGAAGGAAAACTTCGGTCTTCTTTGGAAGACCTAAATGAAGTAAGGGGAAAAATTAGAACTATGAAATCTTTCTTGCAAAGTCAAAGGAAGAGATTGAAAAACTAAAAATCTAAGCAGAAAAAGGCAAGGTGTGTAAAATCAAATTAAAAGAGGCAAAAGGTGTGATCTATGACTTGACACTAGAGGTTGAAGAAGGCAAGAGAATTGAAGATTTTTTGAATTTCAAGCTCAATGATAAAACTATTGAATATTTAAAGCTTGAGGACAAAATTGTGAATCTAAGAAATGTTCTGAAAAGAGAAAAAGAACAAATTTCCAAAGGAGATAAGTCTAGACCTGATAGCTCCAAACCAAATAAAAAGACAAACAAAAGAAGAAAGATTATGCACCAAATATTCCAAGAAGAGTTCCTATTGAGATGCAAAGAATATTCAAAATGGAAAGAACGAAGGTAGATCTAATTCTGACTAGAAGCAAAAAGGATCCAAAAGTCCTCCATCAACAAAACAACATGCTCCTAATAGGTTCAATCAATCCTTTCAAGATTACTATTTTTATTGAAATATTTTTGGACATAAGGCTATTGATTGTAGGAGGAATAATAACATGGGTAGAAGGTCTTTCATACCTCAAATAAATAATGTTGTCATATTTCATGGATATTGCCATGCTTGCAAAAATTATGGTCACAAGGCTATGTGTACAGATCTAAGATGATAAGGAACAACCCTATTCCAAAGCACAACTTTGTGCATTACAAATGCAATAATATGGGACATAAGGAAAACTATTACAGAAGTGGCTTTTCTAATTCACCCATTCAGAAAAGGGTTGAATCCCATAATTTGCAAAAGAAAGGTGATAAAAAGGTCTAGAAAGAACAACACGCTCAAGACTATGAGAAGAAGGATGATTCCACTCTTATGCACTCTGCACAAGATTCTAACACAAACTAAGATAGAGCATTATCTCAGGGGAGATTCCACTTGTAGAACCTTTTTCCCCCTTGAAAAAAAAGGTGAATACTTTAGCATAAAAAGAAGAATTGGATAAGATCAAGTTGATATGTAGGTTTTCTATGCTAGTATGAATGGAAGATGATGGTGTGCAGACGTTGGTACACTTGTTCTGATTGGTATCATTTTAATTTGGTGTACCACATATGAAGATAGGTTCATGTTGTCTACCAAGGAATCCATAGTGCATTATATTGGGAAAAGTAAAGATATTTTGGTCTGCATCTCTCCGTAGAAAAGGGTTCTAACTTGTAGTTCAAAAGTCAAGTGGATCAAGCCTTGAAAGTATCATATCCAAGTTTTCAACTCTTTATACCTTCTAAGGTGGAAGATATTAGTGACATATTTTTTGTCTAGCATAAGAGAAGATATGTTGAAGGTTTGTTGGAATGCCTTGCATTCTTTTAGAAGCAATTTTTTGTTTATACAAATCTGTAGTCATGTCCTGTGCATGCTATCTTGATGTATAAGATGATTTGGTGTACTGCAAAGCTCTAATAGCAACATGCTACAATGCCTATCTATTCTACAGAACATTTATTTGGGTACTTGTGCCTAGATTTCAAGCCAATACTAAGCAATCTCATGAGAATTCTATGAAAATAATCTTCATATACTTGAACGGTACTCTAGATTATGGTCTATGGTATAAAAAGGATCAAAATTTCTCTCTATGTGCCTATATTTATGTTGATCGGGTAGGTTGTGTTAATGAATGAAGAAGTAAAAGTGGAATTGTATTCTTTTTGGGAGATAGATTGGTCTCATGGTTCAGTAAAAAGAAAGATTCAATGTCTTTGTCGACAATAGAAGAAAAATATATTTCTATAGCATCTTGTTGCACTCAGGTGCTTTGGATGAAGCAAACTTTGAAGGATGTAAAAATGGAATATGATTCGTCTATTGTGTAACAATAAAAGTGTCATTATCATTTCCAAGAATCTAGTAATGCATTCAATAACAAAACACATTTCAATATGGTATCACTTTCTAATAGAGAAGGTTGTAGAACATGAAGTATGTTCCTACCAAGGACCAGATTGCATACATTTTCACTAAGGAACTTTCAAAGGATAGTTTTGAGTATCTCCATCAGAAGTTAGGGGTTATTGCCCCTCCTTATTCTAACTAGATGCATTAATGGTACATTTATCTAGGGGGAGAAATTCATGAAATATCTATTTCCCTGGATTGATGAGTGCTACCTCTCAGGGGGAGTTGGTAGAAAGGGGGAGTCATGAAGAAGTTGTGAAGTTGTTTTGAATGTATTGTTGCTTGAAGAAGATGTGCTACTAGTCAAAGGGGGATAATGTATGGATATCTCAATAGAATATATTTTTTCCCATTGTCCCTAAAGTTAGAACAGGTGTTCTTTCTTTATACAAACATATATGGCCCTTTTTCCTTGATGTCAAAGGGGGAGAGTGGGTACTGTGTGTTGCCATCAATGCCAAAGGGGGAGATTGTTGCCAATTGTTGTCATTGATGTCAGCATTAATGGTCTTCATTGATGTCAACATTAATGGTTTTCATTGATGTCAACATTAATATTTTTCATTCATGTCAACAATAAGGATATTGTTGGCAATTGTTATCTTTGTTGTCAAACTATTTTTTGATTGTATCTCATGTCAAAGATTGCTATATGTGATTGTCATTTATGTCAACATTGATTATTGGAAGGTAGTTAGTACTTGGCACTAGTTATCATTTTTATATTCAAATTGGACTAACATTGGTGATCAGGTTCATGATTGGATGTCATGCCTTATCAAAGAATAAGTGATGAAGTTCATGGTTGGATGGCATGCCTTATCAAAGAAGAATTGCTAATGTTTATATAATGCATTATTATTGTCAACAGAGTTGATTTCATAATGATATATTAAGATGAGAATTAGAAGCATGATTAATAGTGGAGAGATGTTTTTTGAAGGTATATAGTATGTCTTATGCTCTCTCCCAATGTTCCTGGTGAAGTATGTGTTTTTGAAAGAAAGTTTTGGCCTCCATAAGTTGCTTAAGTGTTTCTAGTTTAGGAAGTTGCATTGAATTGTCTGAGAGACTGCTCTGCATTCCTCCATTGTTGATGTGATGGTCTTTCAGTTTGGTATTCAATTTCAGTGTTCTATGGACATTGCACTCCTATCTTTTTAGGTCACCTATCATTTTTTGGACCACATCAAGTAAATTCAGTTGAAAGAATGTTTATGGGTAGACTAGTTATGTGATTCAATGTTTCATCCACACGTTTCCTTAATGTTGACTTAGGTTGATGTGTGCCAACGTGTAAATTATTTTGGATCACATTGGACTAAGTGCTAAAAAAAATTTGGTCCTCTCCATCTTTGGGATAGGATTTCATTATGCTTTGTTAGAAACAAGCAACATTGAGAGGGGGGGTGAATCAATGTTGTGCAAAAATTAATTTTATTATTCTGATCTTTAACTCACTTAAGCATACAACAAAAGAAATATGCATGAACAGAAAGAAGAAAATCACAACACCATAACACCAGGATTTTTACGTGGAAACCCTATTAGGGGAAAAACCATGGTGGATGGCCAATCCACAATGTAATATGAGTATACCTAAAAGAAAGATTACAAAATAGGAATGCACTTGCATTTAGGAACACTGCCTAGAGCTCACTGCTCAAATAAGATAGGTTCACTACCTTCCAATTATTTGGATTGAATCCAAAAGGGTGAACTGATAGAATAGCATCTACAATGTTTGATTATAGTTCTGGTTAAGCTTTGTAGTCAATCTTCTATCCTTCTATACTTACAACTTACTCACAAAATGATATAACTGATAACTTATATATATCTGCATCAAGGATCTTGTCATTACAAGTCGACCTTCAATAAAGTACAAAATATTCTTCATGTGTCAGCTCAAATCATGAACAATTTTTTATGCATACCCATACAAGTCACCCATGACATAGCTTGGACCCAAAATAAAATGCTTAAACATAAATTTTTTTAAATAATTACTCTATATACATCCACAACACGCCACATTCATTGAGTCAACCACAATGAGAAAATAAATGGAAAAAAATCATGTCGGATCTCCTAACTCATACACTGATTAATGCAACACCAAAAAATTAAATAATGAGAAAACATACATGGTTAAAAAACTATCTCGGGGATCCACAACTCAAAAAGATGATCCAGTGAAGCATACAGATTGACATAGTAACCAAATACCTTGTTCTTCTTATTTTTGTCGATAATATTTTGTTCTCAACTCCTTCTGTCGGTATCACCACATTCTGATTTGCGGACCAAAATAGTGACTTCATTTTCCATCAATGACAACATTAGAAGCCATATGCCAACAATCTCCCCCTTTGGCATTGATGGCAACACTTAGTGAAAAATGACTAAGTGTCGAAACTCGTAAGTACACTGCTAAAGTTCAAAATTTCAAAACATAGCTTCTTTTCAAAACAATAACCCCCCTTAGAATGTCAAAGAATTTTTTACTACATTCTCTCCCCCTTTGACATCAATGACAAATTTTGGGAATCCAAAATTTCAAAATTTCAAGATTGTCTAAGCATATCCTGCGACTTACAGAAATTTGAAGACATCTGCAAAGTCATTCTTCAACGCACTTAAGTTTGAGTCCCAAACACTTTTCAAACTTTCCAAAATGGTTATGTGACCACAAAGTAAATAAGACAGAGTTTCTGCAGCTTCAATATTTACTAGGTCAGGAGCGGCCATAGCATCTTTAGCCTCTTTTAATGCATTCACCATTATTTCAATTTTTGGACTGATTAGTCCTCTAAGTTCACATACTCTCCCAACAGTCCTCTCATTTTACAGCTTCATACTCTTTATTTTTTCAAGCAAAGACATTACTTGACCTTCTTGTTTACCAAAATTACCAGCTAATGGGTCAAAAGCATTAGAAATAATGACCAATTGTTTCTCAATATCCTTCACCTACTTTTCATTTGCTTTAGTGAATTTAGACAAGACTAAACAAGACTTATACACTTTTCCTCCTTTAGACAAAGTATCTTGAACATTTTTCATGTAGGTGGCTAACAGAGTTTTATCTTTTGCAATCAGTTCTTTCAAACTACCAAATCTCTTTTCCTTAAACTCCTTTTGCACCTTAATCAAGGTTGATTTCTCAAAAGATTCAAAGTGAACTTATAGAATTTATCAACTTCTTTAGCTCACCGGAAGAGGAACCAGACATATCCATAACATGGCTAGGCATTAATTTTTGCAAAACTCTAGATGCAAGGCTTAGCAATTCACTGTCTTCTATGTGAGACTTCAAAATATTCTCGCTGGCTTTGGCTTGAGTAATTGAAGCAACCTTCATCATTTAAATTGGGGACAAATTGGATAGATTGATTGAGCTTTCATCCAATTCAGGATCTAATTCTTCCTACTACTCCATTAGAGATCTCTTCACTTCCTCTACTCTGATTTCTTGAACTTTTTCTTCTTCAACCTTGGGTTCTACAAATATTGTTTCTGGGTTGCCTTTAGGCACTTCAACCTTTTCAATATGCACTTCCATCTCCTTAGCTAACACCTCCTTAGGAACTTCAACTTCCTTAGGTGTCTCTGTGTTTTCCACTTCAGGAGGAGTCTGGAAATTTTCAACATCAACATTCACTTCCTCATATCCAATATCCACATCTTCAACATTTATCTTATTCTTTGATAGAAACTCTTCTAGAATCTTCTTGGTTTCCCTAACAACAACATCAATCTCACCAATCATGAGTCTATTCACCCTTGTCTTGCTCTTGAATTCATTTTTGACCTTTTCAAGGAGTGAATTCATCTCCTCTATTGACATCTCCAGACATAAATCAGCAAGAATTCTTTTCCTGATTTTCTCTTCTTCTATTATGGCACTTAACCTTCTAGACTCTAAAATATTATATAGACTCTTTGGCAAGCTAGACATGATTTCAACAAGAACTTTATTGAAAATATTCATATGTTTTATTGTGGCCTCTTTAAGAGTCCTCTGACCAGATTCATCAAAACCTTTGTACCATTCACAAAGTATCTTGAGATTACCATCTTTGACAACTACATTCTCAACTTCCTCAACTAACATAAGGGGTTTGTCAACTTTTTCCTTTTTCTTTGCTTCTTCTTCTTTATCAAAATATTTTCTCTTGTTTAACTTGACAACCTAAGTCCTAGGAGATTTTATTTCTTTTACAACTTATGATTCAGTCCCTTCCTCTTCATCTTTAGAATCAGCTTCATGTATTTCGTTAGCTTTTATTCTTCTTTCTTTCTTTGAGCCAGCTTAGCGAGGCTGTGGTTGGTTGTAGGGAACTCCTGGAAGATCTAGTGTGAGCAGAAGATGTTCCTGGACTAGCAGACTCTATTTTTGCTTTCTCTTTTGCTGCTTAGCCTCATCTCTCTTGCTTCTCACTTCTTTCAATTTCTCCACAGGTATTCCCATATTTTCTGCAAAGACTTCTAATTCTTTTCTTACTCTTCTAGCTATCGTAGATTTCTTCAATTTTGAATGAACTTGCAAGATTTTCTCTACATAGTTTCCAAATATTTCTTCTCCCGGATCCTAAGGTGAACTCAACAAGTGTTCTACATACATTTTTCAAAATTTCTCCTCTACTTCGTAACCCATAGGCATGATCCAAATTGTTCTAAGATTAGCAGCTTCCATATGGAATTGATTAATGTCTACCATGAAGCAGATAGTATCTTTGTATTGTTCCACTATTGAGGTAGGAATTCTCTCACTGGCATGCATCATATTTTGGAAAATTTTAAAGTAACCCTAGAGGGTGGTATTCTCAGTCTGATGATCACCTAAACCAAACAACATGTTCCTTATATGAATAGCTACCAACTCATCAATGCTAGCAACTTTAAACTCTTGGGACCTCATCCAAGAAGTAGAAAAACAAACATAGCAGCAAGTTACTGTATTTGAATGTATTCTTCTTATCTTTCTTGATTTTCCCTAGATTCTCCATTAACTGACTTCTGAGCAATTCACATAGATCATAGTCTGCATTTTGTTTCACCATC
>VDFB02075321.1:445391899-445407848 GCA_007258455.2 Sequoia sempervirens
AAAACCATGGTGGATGGCCAATCCACAATGTAATATGAGTATACCTAAAAGAAAGATTACAAAATAGGAATGCACTTGCATTTAGGAACACTGCCTAGAGCTCACTGCTCAAATAAGATAGGTTCACTACCTTCCAATTATTTGGATTGAATCCAAAAGGGTGAACTGATAGAATAGCATCTACAATGTTTGATTATAGTTCTGGTTAAGCTTTGTAGTCAATCTTCTATCCTTCTATACTTACAACTTACTCACAAAATGATATAACTGATAACTTATATATATCTGCATCAAGGATCTTGTCATTACAAGTCGACCTTCAATAAAGTACAAAATATTCTTCATGTGTCAGCTCAAATCATGAACAATTTTTTATGCATACCCATACAAGTCACCCATGACATAGCTTGGACCCAAAATAAAATGCTTAAACATAAATTTTTTTAAATAATTACTCTATATACATCCACAACACGCCACATTCATTGAGTCAACCACAATGAGAAAATAAATGGAAAAAAATCATGTCGGATCTCCTAACTCATACACTGATTAATGCAACACCAAAAAATTAAATAATGAGAAAACATACATGGTTAAAAAACTATCTCGGGGATCCACAACTCAAAAAGATGATCCAGTGAAGCATACAGATTGACATAGTAACCAAATACCTTGTTCTTCTTATTTTTGTCGATAATATTTTGTTCTCAACTCCTTCTGTCGGTATCACCACATTCTGATTTGCGGACCAAAATAGTGACTTCATTTTCCATCAATGACAACATTAGAAGCCATATGCCAACAATCTCCCCCTTTGGCATTGATGGCAACACTTAGTGAAAAATGACTAAGTGTCGAAACTCGTAAGTACACTGCTAAAGTTCAAAATTTCAAAACATAGCTTCTTTTCAAAACAATAACCCCCCTTAGAATGTCAAAGAATTTTTTACTACATTCTCTCCCCCTTTGACATCAATGACAAATTTTGGGAATCCAAAATTTCAAAATTTCAAGATTGTCTAAGCATATCCTGCGACTTACAGAAATTTGAAGACATCTGCAAAGTCATTCTTCAACGCACTTAAGTTTGAGTCCCAAACACTTTTCAAACTTTCCAAAATGGTTATGTGACCACAAAGTAAATATGACAGAGTTTCTATAGCTTCAATATTTACTAGGTCAAGAGCGACCATAGCATCTTTAGCCTCTTTTAATGCATTCACCATTATTTCAATTTTTGGACTGATTAGTCCTCTAAGTTCACATACTCTCCCAACAGTCCTCTCATTTTCAAGCTTCATGCTCTTTATTTTTTCAAGCAAAGACATTACCTGACCTTCTTGTTTACCAAAATTACCAGCTAATGGGTCAAAAGCATTAGAAATAGTCACCAATTGTTTCTCAATATCCTTCACCTGCTTTTCATTTGCTTTAGTGAATTTAGACAAGACTAAACAAGACTTATACACTTTTCCTCCTTTAGACAAAGTATCTTGAACATTTTTCATGCAGGTGGCTAACATAGTTTTATCTTTTGCAATCAGTTCTTTCAAACTACCAAATCTCTTTTCCTTAAACTCCTTTTGCACCTTAATCAAGGCTGATTTCTTAAAAGATTCAAAGTGAACTTATAGAATTTATCAACTTCTTTAGCTCGCTGGAAGAGGAACCAGACGGATCCATAACATGGCTAGGCATTAATTTTTGCAGAACTCCAAATGCAAGGCTTAGCAATTCACTGTCTTCTATGTGAGACTTCAAAATATTCTCACTGGCTTTGGCTTAAGTAATTGAAGCAACCTTCATCATTTAAATTGGGGATAAAGTGGATAAATTGATTGAGCTTTCATCCAATTCAGGATCTAATTCTTCCTACTACTCCATTAGAGATCTCTTCACTTCCTCTACTCTGATTTCTTGAACTTTTTCTTCTTCAACCTTGGGTTCTACAAATATTGTTTCTGGGTTGCCTTTAGGCACTTCAACTTCAACCTTTTCAATATGCACTTCCATCTCCTCAGTTAACACCTCCTTAGGAACTTCAGCTTCCTTAGGTGTCTCTGTGTTTTCCACTTCAGGAGGAGTCTGGAAATTTTCAACATCAACATTCACTTCCTCATATCCAGTATCCACTTCTTCAGCATTTATCTTATTCTTTGATAGAAACTCTTCTAGAATCTTCTTGGTTTCCCTAACAACAACATCAATCTCACCAATCATGAGTCTATTCACCCTTGTCTTGCTCTTGAATTCCTTTTTGACCTTTTCAAGGAGTGAATTCATCTCCTCTATTGACATCTCTGGACATAAATCAGCAAGAATTCTTTTCCTGATGTTCTCTTCTTCTATTCTAGCACTTAACCTTCTAGACTCTAAAATATTATATAGACTCTTTGGCAAGCTAGACATGATTTCAACAAGAACTTTATTGAAAATGTTCATATGTTTTATTGTGGCCTCTTCAAGAGTCCTCTGACCAGATTCATCAAAACCTTTGTACCATTCACAAAGTGTCTTGAGATTACCATCTTTGACAACTACATTCTCAACTTCCTCAACTGACATACGGGGTTTGTCAACTTTTTCCTTTTTCTTTGCTTCTTGTTCTTTATCAAAATATTTTCTCTTGTTTAACTTGACAACCTGAGTCCTAGTAGCTTTTATTTCTTTTACAACTTATGATTCAGTCCCTTCCTCTTCATCTTTAGAATCAGCTTCATATGTTCTCATGCTTTTATTCTTCTTTCTTTCTCCGGAAGCCTTGGCTTGAGCTAGTTGGGTTGCAGGGGAACTCCTGGAAGATCTAGTGTGAGCAGAAGATGTTCCTGGACTAGCAGACTCTATTTTTTCTTTCTCCTTTGTTGCTTTAGCCTCATCTCTCTTCCTTCTCACTTCTTTCAATTTCTCCACAGGTATTCCCATATTTTCTACAAAGACTTCTAATTCTTTTCTTACTCTTCTAGCTATCATAGATTTCTTCAATTTTGAATGAACTTGCAAGATTTTCTCTGCATAGTTTCCAAATCTTTCTTCTCCCAGATCCTGAGGTGAACTCAACAAGTGTTCTACATAATTTTTTCAAAATTTTCTCCTCTACTTCGTAACCCATAGGCATGATCCAAATTGTTCTAGGATTAGCAGCTTCCATATGGAATTGATTAATGTCTACCATGAAGCAGATAGTATCTTTGTACTATTCCACTATTGAGGTAGGAATTCTCTCCTTGGCATGCATCATATTCTGGAAAATTTTAAAGTAACCCTAGAGGGTGGTATTCTGAGTCTGACGATCACCTAAACCAACAACATGTTCCTTATCTGAATAGCTACCAACTCATCAATGCACCAACAAACTTTTCCAACTCCTGGAACCTCATCCAAGAAGTAGAAAAGAAAACATAGCAGCAAGTTACCACATTTGAATGTATTCTTCTTATCTTTCTTGATTTTCCCTAGGTTCTCCATTAACTGACTTCTGAGCAATTCACATAGATCATAGTCTTCATTTTGTTTAACCATCTCATAAGCTGCGTAGATAGTCATATCAAATACAGAGTTCTCCCGACTTGAGTGATAGATCTTATAACCAATAACCATTTATGCGAATTTTACATCTACTACAGTAATATCCTCTATTGTCATTGCTCTTCTGTCCCATTGAGAACCTATTGCCTCAGTGACCTTATCATTCTTTATGGACTTCAAAACTAGAAGTCTACCGATGGAATTTAGACCTGTAACCGCACATATAGCATCTTTCATGATTTTAAATGGCACATCCAACCACATGAATTTGTCATGAACATGGCTCAACACATATCAGATCCATTCATTTTCCTTGAATATTGGGAATTTTTCAAACTACGTGAACTTCTTTTCCTCTAGGGTTTTAAATTCTGGAGTTACAGTAAAATCTTCTTGAATTATGTGATGAGAATACAAATTTATCAAATGAGAGCTTCCCAATTCTTCAATATTTGCATGTATATAAGCCCTAATATCTTCAATGTGCAGGACTCTATACACAAATGAAAATGCACCTAAGGGGTGTGTCTCTACAAACTTATAAGGATGCCATTTAAACTTTGGGCATGGCTTATCCTTCACTTTGACTACCAAAGGAGTAGACATGATTTCAATCTCACAAATTCATAGGATTTTCGATAAATACCTTTCGGGGTTGGAATGAAATTTGATCAGAGATCCTTCTTTATGCTAGAATCTCTCCACAATATGGCAACGATCACTCCAGAGCTCGCCAAATTTCTTTCCTCCAAAATGAAAAGTGACAACTGAGGGAAGAAAATGTTCTTTTATCATCTGTATACCTAACTCCTTTTTTTCGCAATAAATTCCTTTACCCTAATTCATCTAGTTTCCTGTCTTTCATGTACAGAGACAAATGATTCTTCTGCGGATCTCCAAAATTCTTCAATAGTGCCTCCAATTCATTGAACAACATCTAAAAAACATTAATGCACTTACTGGACTCATTTGGATTCCAGTACCAATCACCGGCAGGGGGTTTAAAGGATTTACTTGGCAGCTCCCCCTAGGCCAGAGGCCTAAAACTAATTCTCGGAGGGATTGCCAGAAGTTGCTTCTGGTGCCAACATATTTGCTTCAACAGAGGGATTCTTCTTCACCCATTTCTTCTTCATTTTCCTTTTGATCATATCAGTAGTGACTTTACTTTTTCCCTTAACATCATGTGGCATGTTCTATTTTACCAGACCTCTTCTGTTCAAACAAAGTCTAGCAGTGTGGCCAGATTTGTTGTAGTTGTAGCACACAACACTTCTATGTCTAGGCCAACTGTTCCACTAATTTTGTCTTGATCTACATTGGTTAGAAATATGTCCAAATCTATTGCATGCATAGCATTTGATATCTCTATGAAATTTATTCATCACAATTATGCATTCACTTGACTTATGACCATACTTATGGAAATTAAAGCACTGACCTGAAAAATGATGGTCCTCTTGTGTTCATCCTACTCCTACACTGAGAAGCCATATGACCAAATTTGTTGCAAGAAAAATAATATCCATTAAATCTTTGAGCATTTGGTTGTCTTACCAGATTCCTTCTAGCTCTATTCATCTAATTTTCTTGCCTGAATCTCCTTTGTCCAATTTTCTTTTGTCCAAATCCATAACTTTATCCTTCTTCATATCCAAGACCTCGCTTGTCACCATCAGTCCTTTGTCCTTTAATCAATTCATCAAGTTTGGCTGAGATTGCTTTGAATTTCTCCTTGTACTCACTCATACCAGCAAGTTCATTTATGAGATCATCAAGTTGTTTTTCAAGCACTTCTTCATTGTTTTTGGATTCCTCTAATTCATTGTCCAATCGGTTGCATTGTTTAGAATTTTCTTTCAAGGATTGTGTGAGATTTTCTTCATTCTTCTTTCTATCCTCAATCTCCTTAGTCATTTTCATCATGATGGATTCCATCTCTCGCTTCAGGGCAACATTCTCTCTGGAAAACTTTTCACATTCTTTTGTTTTCTCTCACAGGGCATGACTGAGTTGTTCATCTTCTATGCTTTTGTTCTTCTGCTTAATATGATCACACAATTCCTTCCTTTTCTCCCTTGATTCAATGATTTTGTCTTTTAATGATTGAATGAATTTCTCTACACTCTTAATATTTTCTTGCAACACTCAGTTCTCAGACTTTGACTGGTCAAGATCATCAAGGGCCACCATGAGTTGTTATTGAAGACTACTTATATCCATTGAAAAACTCATTCCAAGATATCCCCAAGCTGCTAATACCAATTGTTGGAAACAAGCAACACTGAGAGGGGGGTTGAATCAATGTTGTGCAAAAATTAATTTTATTATTCTAGTCTTTAACTCACTTAAGCATTCAACAAAAGAAATATGCATGAACAGAAAGAAGAAAATCACAACACCATAACACTAGGATTTTTATGTGGAAACCCTATTAGGGGAAAAACCACGATGGATGGCCAATCCACAATGTAATATGAGTATACCCAAAATAAAGATTACAAAATAGGAATGCACTTGCATTCAAGCACATTTCCTAGAGCTCACTGCTCAAATAAGATAGGATTACTGCCTTACAATGATTTGGATTGAATCCAAAAGGGTGAACTGATAGAATAGCATCTACAATGCCTGATTACAGTTCCGATTAAGCTCTATAGTCAATATTTTGTCCTAACTGATTCAACAATTCTGCTCTATTCTGCACAAACTCTCTATGCCAAAAACTTTAATGCACAAGTGAAATTATGCATAATTTCCTAATCGCCCTTCTGATGTTCACAATACACTTCTATACTTACAACTTACTCACAAAATGATATAACTAATAGCTTATATATATCTGCATCAAGGATCTTGTCATTACAAGTCGGCCTTCAATAAAGTAAAAAATATTCTTCATGTGTTGGCTCAAATCATGAACAATTTTTTATGCATACCCATACAAGTTGGCCTTGACATAGCTTGGACTCAAAATAAAATGCTTAAACATAAAAAACATTTAAATAATTACTCCTTATACATCCACAACATGCCACATTCATTAAGTCGGCCACAATGAGCAAATAAATGGAAAAACATCCTGCCGGATCTCCTAACTAGTACACCGATTAATGCAACACCACAAATTTTGAAAATGAGATAACATAAATGGTTAACAAACTATCCCGGGGATCCACAACTCAAAAAGATGATCCGGTGAAGCATACAGATTGATGTAGTAACCAGATACCTTGTTCTTCATATTTTTGTCGGTAATATTATGTTCTCAACTCCTTCTGCCAGTATGACCACATTCTAATTTGTGGACCAAAATAGTGACTTCATTTGCCATCAATGACAACATTAGAAGCCATATGCCAACATGTTTTTGGTGGCCAACCAGTTGAATTCATTATTTATTCTCTTCCTGGCCAACCTAATTGAAGAATTGAAGTGTTGCGATGGATATAAATGCAAGATCATTTTGGATACAACATGATGGGAAGTATATTTCAAGTGGGAAGATGTGTGTGTGCAAATTTTATTGAATATCCAATAGAGATATTGCTAAATATTGTGAAAGGAAAGATCAATTGTGTTGTAATGCCTCAGTCAACAGAGTATTATGTTAGAAAATTATTGTAATTCTCTCTAAATCATATTATATCGTACTTTGAGATAGTGAATCTCATCATGTCATTGTATCTTTCTCTTTAAGTCATGTTGTCTTTAGTTCAGCAAATCCTTTGTATCTTGCTTTAAGGAAACGAGCCTTCCTACAAGTATTTTTTGTAATGATCCTATATTGTGAGTTAACTATCACCATGGTTTTTCCCTCATTGGGTTTTCCACACCTGGTATCTCCTTATGCATGTGTGTGTTCTCTATTTCCTTCTCTTTGTTGTTGATTTGATTATTGCTACATATTTCATTGGTAAATTTTGATAAAGTTGATAATCAGCTACTAATAACAATCCCCTCGTCTCACTTAGGTTCAAATTGTTATATTTTTTTTGAAATTTATGCTTTAAGGAGTTTGAGTTGTGTTGAAAGTTTTAAGTTCTAGAAGAGGTTAAGTCTTTGTGTAGACCAATTCACCCCCCTCTTAGTCTCTAGAAGTGCTCAACACCCACAACCACACTCCCTATCCCATGATTTTTTAAAGTTTGTTTTCCTCCCTACACTTAATCAAAAAGAATTGATCACCCATTTCCAAAATTCTTGAGGTATCAATCATCCTTGAGTCCTATCGCCCATCATATTGTGGACTTAAAAAAAATTCCTTACTTCCATGCCTAAGAGGTAAGAGGTATCTAAGAAACTCGATCCTCTGTCTATCACTCTCTTGAGTGTGGAATTATAGGTATTCCCATTTCCTCATTATTATAGAGTAATGGGTAAGTCATATCCTAGATCCGTAATCTCTACCAATATTAGTTGTACTAAAAAATTTATCATTATTTCTACTTGTGTTGGGTATGGTCAACCCTCGATCCCCACACTTTTTACCATTGAGTATGTTTAAAGCATGGTCCCCACTCCCCATCAATATTCCACCCATTGGAACTTTACATTTCTCTTTACCATCATATTAATTTTGAAAATGATTAGCAATGGTTTTGGCATCATGGTCCCTTTTGTTCCCCTATCTTGTCTTCTTAAGCTTATGAACCTTTGCATACCCTTATTTCTTGGCATATTAATATCCCATTCCTTGAATCTTGGATGTTGGTCCTTCAAAACATTTAATGGAAATATCCCTAGTGGAATCCCCACTAAATGGTATCCCAATCCTAAAACCCTTGATCCCTCATTCAAGTTCACCCATAGGCATGTGAATCCTTGGACCCATGAACCCTTTAGTATATGCACCATCTAGGATGTGAAACCCTAAAACCCAAGTTACTCACTCATGTGCACCATCTGGCATGTGAATCCCCATAACCATGACCCCTCTTACAAATGTTCCCTCTAGCACATTGATCCCTGATCACTAGCTTTAGTCATGCCTTTTCATAGGCTTTCATCATTTGGACATGAGTCTTCACCTACCACATTACATGAATTGGAACACTATTAACAACCTCATTTGAATATGATAAATGCGAAGGAAAATATCAAATTACTACAATGCATGTGGGCTCCATACTAGGTCCACCAACCCATATCTAAGGTAGGCAACTTGATCAATTTGTATCCTTTTTCAATCATATCAAACCCAAACTTATAGAGTTGAACACTTGTGTTCACCTAAAAAATCTAAGGATGAAACCCCTTAGGTTCTAGAGATTAGTGGATAAAACCCCATTGGTTTCCTTGGAGTTTGGATGATGAAAATGCTTCAAGATTATACAAACAGCTTCATCTAGATGTTGCAACTACATTTCAAGTGTAGATTTCAACAACAATTTGGGCATCTCAATATTTTGGGTATATTTTTAATATATTTGTAATTGTTATAGAATAAAATCTTTACAACCCTTTGGGAATGAAATATATTTTAATGAAATAACTAGTTTCAACAAGTTTTATTTGCTACAAATATATTTCATATTTTATGGGCATTTCAAATCTTACCAATTTTGTGAATATTTTTAGTGGGTATTTTAGATATAAGTGTTTTTAAATAAAATTTTGGTTAAGTGTCACCACACATACCTTATGTGTCTTCATGTTTACATATTACTAAATATGCATATGTTTACATGTTCAATCTTAGTTTCACATGTTTCCTAATGCTTGCATGATCTACTTATATGTATTTTTTTGTTGCATGTCCTCAACATTGGTGACTACACTAGGGGAATCTTATAAGCCTTGGTTATTTGTGCTTAGATGATGACATCTTGATATTTTGATTGATTGTCACACAATGTTACTACTAACACTTATTGTTTGATTATTCGGTTTTACACAATCACATATTTGCCATCTCCTCCAATTCCTTGCATTCTTTGTATGCAATAAGTTGTAGGAGGCACATACGATCATTGATGCTCTTTGATTATTATGAAAGTATAGTAATTGGCTCATGGTTATGATGATTATTGTTGTTTCCAAACAAATCCTTAATTGTCTTCCAATTAGATATATTTTTACACCAAACAATTCCCTATTACTTTTGTTTGAGATAAAATTCTTCTTTTTACTCTAGGTGAACCCACTTTACCTTTCTCTTTTTTACTTTAAATTTTTTATTCATAGATAGTTTAACATTTGTGTTTATGTCTATTTTAAATACTTGGCATATGTTACTCATTGGAAAATTTTCTTTTGTGCCTACAAGTTTTGAGATGGAGCACTCATTGCAAGGAAATGTGTTAAATTGTTATTCTTATTTATATGAGTCTAAACATCTAATTTCAAGACTAATATTTGATTTAGTTTGAAATGCATATTTATAGCAATTCATATACAAGTCAAAGTGGGGGAAAATTGTATTGATGAAAATTGTTCACCTTGCACTTTTCCTCTTTATTTTTGACTTACTTTGACTTGTTTGTCCCTAATGCAATGACTAATGTTCAAAATGATGTATTCTTCCTTGGAGGTTGAAAAATAACCTAATTAGAACTCTATTCCATGTCCAAATATTTCTAGGCAGTGGTCCTAGTTCTCTTTTTTATCCATTCATTATTTTAGGTCATTTATTTGGGTGCAAAACTAACTTTGGTTAGATTTTGAGGTACACAAATGAATCCTAAACATTAAACTCAAATTTAAAAAACAACATTCCCCCTTTCCAACAATATGTTATGAACGAACTAAAGCACACAACTTTTCAAACTACACATTGACATGTTGTATAGAAGGACAAATCTTAATTCATTATGATTATCAAATACATATCTAGATAATCATTGAGAGACATCTATAACATAGATGCTAGGTTCTAGAAGTTGACATTGAATGTCATGCAAACATCATGTGACACTGACATTGAATTATGTCTAGACATATTGTGTGACAATTTGTTGTCTTCAAATAACTACAAACAATCCTAGCCTATCAAACTCTTAAATGTTGTCTATCCACTCCTTTTTAGTGACAAGTTGGATGAATCAAAATAGACAAATTTCCAACTCCATAACTAACACAATTCAAATTTATAGACTAGGTTTATATGTGCATGCAAAGTTTAGATCCACATGCATGAAGGTTAGTTCCATAGTCATGAAAGTTAATAGAACAACAATAATGAATTTTTCAATCTTAAGACATTCTTTTGATATGTCCTAATTTTCTAACATAATGATGCATCACTTTGTAACATTTCACATAATGAAATTTTCATCAAACTTATAACCAAATAACTTTATTTTATTAATTTAAAAGTACAATATTTATTTTAAAAACATTCTTACTTATTTATCCTAAATTAAATTGTTATTTAGGTATTTCATTTTCATAAAATAAATCAACTATGGAAATATTCTAATTAAATAAATTAAATAGATATTGTTAATTCTAATATATCTTTATATTTTTGTTATAAGAAATTAATAAAAATGTTAAATTCATATCTAATTTTGTTAATGAAATGATTAATTAAATAGATAATTATAATTTATTTACTAGAAATTTTAAATTTTCATGATTCAATTTTATTTTATTTTTATTGATAAAAAAATATATTACAAAGCTATTACAAATAGATTATATCAAGTGGCTGTAAGAAAAGCCAACAATAACATGTCAGTCTAGCAAGAAATAGTTATAGAAATTTACAAAAAACTATTACATGATAGTACAACTATAGAAAAGCAAGAAGCATGTACAACCAACAAGGCCAACAACGGTTACAAACATGGAAAAGCAACCAGAAAGAGCATAATCAATCTTGAAAATAGCACCTTAGACTCTTTTTGCTAATCAGTTGGTTAACATAATTCAATATTTATAAGATTTTATAAAATATAAAATGCAATTTAAAACATTATATTTTTTTAATAATAATTTTGATTAATTTATATTATGTCACTTATTAGAATTTAAAACAAATTAAAGTCTAAAATGTGTTTTTATATTTATTATGATTTTTATTTATTTGGATTATACATATATGATGACGGATAACATTTTTAAAATAATGTAGAATAATTATTTTAGGTTTATTTATGAATAGTCTTTTTAGTTCATAATTTTAGAATTTATGAAATTGTAAAAGCATTTAGATAGTTGGTATGAGTTTTCCGTAGTCCATAAGTAAGAATGGTATGAGTCTTCCTAATGATGGATCACTGGGTGTGATTCAAAATGTCAAGCTAAAAAATACACAATGTTTAGATGTCGATGAACCTTTGATCTATTGGTGAAGTTGAATGGTTTTGAATTAGCCCACTAGAGATTAAGTCTTGTTGAGTGCAAGACCCCAACATAAGAGACGACGCTGAGATTATGCCCTGAGTGAATTTAGCGGAATGGACATCCCTTAATCCTCGACTCTGAATAGAGGAAGTTTCAACCTAAAGACTCATGCTATTGTGCTAAATAACTAAAATTTATCTAGATAATATAAAATCCTAAAAAAAAAAATTTAAAAATAAAAATAAAAGAGTTTAGATAATTATCTATTGATATGTCTATCTATATCCACCAATATATTAGATAAAACAAAATTAAAAAATAATTTTCTTTTATAATTTTTTTTTTTTCAAAGATTTTATCCAACAAAAATGTTCCAATTTGCACAAAAAAGATCTTACACCCTCCTTCAAATTTGATATTATTTGTGTATATCCCATTGAAAAGACTCGCCACCTACCCACCTTATCATTGATTGACACGTAATTCACTTTTTATAAATGTAGTTGAGAAATTTATTTCCTTCATTGTCATTATGAGACGATATTTTGTCGGTAAGAAGGTAACCAATTATTTGTGATAAAGTATTTACAAATAAACTAAAAAATTAAATTAAATAAGGTAAAGTGGGAAAAGATAAGGTTGAATATGTGGATATCGTGTAAGTTCATTCATCTCAGATATTCTTCATGATTATATTCATTTATCACTAGTTTTACTGGTTAGTATTAATTGTATTTTATACTTTATTAAATATTTTGAATATGATATTTAATTTTTTAATTTTTTTAAAAATAAATTATTGTGAATTCTATTTATTCTAACTATATTAGAGTTTTCATCCTGATATATTTAATGGAAATATCATAAAATATTTTTTATTTTTATTTCTATTCCTCTCACTTGTTCATAATGATTTGGGAAATATTTTTGTGTTGTTCAAATAATATATGTTTTTACATTAGGAAGAAAATAATTTAAATTGAAAAGATGAGTGCATAGGAAGTTATGTCAAATTCAATGTGCTTTTTAAAAACTTTATAGGAAAGAACCATAAATTACGGGAAATATCTTTATAACTTTTGACAAAGAAAGTTTCAATGAGAAAAAAATAATTCTCTTTAACAAAAAGATATAAGATTGGTGGTATAAACAAAAAGATTTATTAACTTTGTATTTTTATTTTTTTTAAATAGTCTTTTTGTTTTATTTAGATCTAAGATTTAATGGTGGAATTTGAATATTTCATTATTTTTTATTTAATTATAGGTCTATTTTGATGAGATATTTTAATAAAAGTATATATAAGTATATAGTATTTGTGTGTAAATTTGAGCTCATTTTTCAATCCTTCACTCATTTTCATTTATACATAAGTTTCTAGATATTTTGGCATATCCTATTTCTATTTATGTTCATCCATATACATTCACTATTATTAGCCTTTTATTACATCCATGTTCACAAATATGTGTATACTCCCAATCCCCACCTTCAAATCTACACCTCCTTGTCTTGGGTTAGTGTTGCAACATATGGCATTGATCTTGCACCACATATAATTGACAACTAAAATAAAATATTCAAAATTCAAAATTTGTGATATTTCCTCTATCAGATTCAATTGTGTAGTTTCTGAAGTCAAACTCATTGACCCATGTTTCATGAGCGAGTAGTGGTTCACAAATTACCCATCTCATATGATAGTGAATGGTCCATAGCACTCATTGCATGGAGTGATGCTCACAAAGATGAAGCATTGGGAGCTTCTCGGAGGTCACCATGATACTACTCACAGCTCAAGCAGCTTGACACAGCTTCATTGAGTTTTCCCCAAGGTTAAGCCCATGGCTGCAACCATTTGACACATTGTGGAAAATACCTCCTACTTATCAATTGAGAAAAAATTGACTCCTAAATATTTTATAGTCATTGTGAGTCAAATTGGGTGTACACATTTGTGTGATTGATAGTTATGTCTTTGTATTTAAAGGCATTCAAGTATTAATTCACAGTTGATTATGAAAGGGAAAACCATTCTAGAAATATTTTACTTTGGAACACTAAAATAAATCATAATATGCGTCAAATTTATTTAGGACACCTACATGCCTATTTGATGTCATTGATGTTCTTACATGACCATAAAAATTGTATAACTAAGGGGGTCAACCTAGGAGAACATGACCCTTACGATCTAGATAAGGTATTTTTTAATACCGCTTTATGGTTCAATACGTATCAAAGTTTTAAATGACATCAATTTCTATAGTCCAAAATCACTCAATTCAATCATTTGAGCTTCAAATCATTTTCATGCACTAGGTTAGTATCACAAACCGTAAGATCAATCTCACACATCATGGATTCAACTCATAGAGAATTTAGTATTGATTCAATACATAAGACATTTTATAGATTGTAAATATAATTTTTTGTACTATCAACATGTAGAATTTGTGCAACATCATCAATAAATTCTTCATATTTCTCAAAGATAAGTGCAATATTTTCCCATTAAATTCCACAAATATCTTTCTAGTTATCAATTCCTAGCTAGATATTAAATAATCTAGACTAAGACGTTTTATCATTCACTTTGAAAGTCCTTAGGGTATGGATTCATATTCTTATCTTACTTTGATTAGGGTTTAGATATATAAAATTATTTATATATTTTATTTTGTAGACACTAAAAAGTGTCCTACACTTGCTAATACCATTTTTTCTTATCAATTCCCTTGTCTAATGTCATAAGTCTTCTATTAATTAAATAATTTTAATTATTTAATTAATTCATTTGACATTATCTTTCCTCTTTGATTAATTATCACTAATGTCCTTTTCATCTATAATTAAATATTTTTTTATGTATTTAATTATTTACCACTTTCTATTATAATTATAGTTATTATTTAATTATTTGTTAACCTCTTCTATCATTAAATTAGCTAATTTGTCATATTCTTCCCATTTTGAATTAAATTATTATTTAATTCAAAAATCAGCTTGTCACATGTCTCACTTTTGAATTAAATTATTATTTAATGCAAAAGTCAACCTGTCATATGTCCTCTATAATAAAATAATGTTTTTTTATTATTTAATTATTCATTTCTCTCTCAAAACAAATAATTTTGTATTTATTTTGAATTCCTCCTACAACCTCTTTTCTATGCTAATCTCATTATCCGTGTCAATCTTATCTTCTCTTGTCTCGTTCATTTTCAACACTTGATTGAATTATTTTATAATTCAATCTTAGTCATTCATTTCTTGACATTGCCCTAATTTTTTCCTAACCCTATTTCACACTACAACTTTCATTCTTGGCCATTGATTGACACATCTTATTGACATTGAATCTCAACCCTTCATTCAAATTTGTCTTTTCTATAAAAGACCCTACCCTTGTCATTTTCATTGTCTACATCTTATGCATATCTAGAGCAAGTACATGCTATTAGTGTGAGACAACAATCTTCAATATTTTGCTAGTCATTGTCATAGACTATTATTGCACACTCAAATCTAAGGGCATCAAGTACATTTCAAGCAAAATGGAGAAGAGCAATGGAGGTGAAACAATGATGGCATGAAAACTTTATGGTAATATTGCTTTATATTTCATGTCTTTATGTTTATTTGTGTTATATTGTTGGTTTAGGGTTATTTTTTATGCTATTTTACATTATCCTAGAATTTTACCCTAGATTACATTGGTGAGCCCAAAGTGAATGTAACAAGATTCTACATAAATTTTTGAAATTTTTAGATTTTTAGGCTCACAAATCAATTAATAGTTTAAACAATGCAACTGCAAAAACTAGTGTGACGCAACTGACATCTGGAAAGCCGCAACTGCTTCAGGATAAGGAAATATCACTTGGGTTGCTCTTATTTTCGAATTTTTGGTTAATTCTAGGTTATTGGTTTTTATTTTCATCATCTTATATTAGTCCTACATCATATTAGTCTCTGGTTTGGTCAAAATTGCTTGCCCTTTCTGTGTTTTGTAGCTATAGGTTTTTGCGACACATTTGCTTGGGGCATCACCACAATTGTTCACAGCATCATAGCATCATTATTTTGCATCTATTTTCAAATTTTCTTGTTGTTTCTGGCTACTAGTTTC
>VDFB02075321.1:445407948-445437211 GCA_007258455.2 Sequoia sempervirens
ATACATGTATATATATATATATTTTAAATTTCAATAAATTAAAATTTTTGAAAATGTAATTTTATACATACCCGATATCTCCCAAAACACTCTATGTGGAATGTTTTGGTTTGTTCTTGAAGATGTGCCAACCTCATTTGATGCAAAGTGTTTCTTACACCATTCAACAACATCATGTGCATCGTCTATACGATCTCCCAAATAACTCATTTGATTCTTTCTTAAAGCATGTTTGATGCAAGCTCTTGCACCATCATGCTCACCCTTTCCATGCCCACTCTCAAAGAAACTCCAAACATGTGGTATTTTGTAAATTTTATAATATCTAGATAGTGCATAAAATGGCCGTGATGATTTGAATTGTGTCACACATCCATCTGACCATACAAAATTCTTTTCAAATTTTACTCCCTTGCTTCTCAAATTCTCAAAAAAATTTGTAAAGCAATGTTGTACAAAAAGTGTGTCATGCTCTTCATCATCACTAATATAAAAGTGATATTCTTTCTTAATGGCCCGTTGTTCATCTGTACTCTCAACACCATCCAATTTTGATTGTGCATGTTGATAACACACATGAACCATAATAGTGATCTACTTTAAAAAGTAATAACCTAATTGAATCTCTTTTTGATGTACAAAAGAGTAATTTTATGCAAAGTCAACTACTAATAGAACTATTCCAAGTGGGAAAGTATCTCTTAATGTTTGAAATTGTTGTGCTTTCCACTAAGCAAAAAAGGAATGTTGTATGTATGGTTGTATCAATTTTCAAAAATCCTCTGTAAATTTTCCAATAGGATTCTCCTCTTCTACATAGTTTTAACCTTGTGTATTCTTTCCCAAAATTTGTTTGAAACTTTACATACTTGTAACTCTTGCAATTTATTGTCTTTGTTAGGTCAGTATCTTCGTTTCTTGAAGGAAATTTAGCCAAATTTCCACATGTTTCACAAATTCCTTTTATGTAGTTTATTTGAGGTCCATTTTCATGATCACATAACATATCCTTTATGAACAAACTTACTTGTTTAGGAGGTAGAATTTGAAAACCATAAATTTATTCTCTCATCTTTCAAAACACCTGATAGCAGAGATCAAATTCAATATGATAACGACAAAAACAAGTTTCAAAAAGCTTGTTTATCTTCACATAATATAGCTTAAACCTTTCAAAAATTGTCTTCCTAGTCTTTATATGAGGATACTTATTACAAAAGTTCATATACATCTCAATTTGAGTTATGTCTAGCCAATATTTAATATGATTTTCATAAACATTGGGCGCAATCCTATGTCTCATAACATCTCTAGTATTTGATGATGGATGAGTCTCTTCATTCCAAAAACTTGAGATCAAGTTCCTAACAACATCTTCAATCCTATTGGAGTGGGGAGCTCTACATATAATTTCTCAATTTCCTTATGAACTATCATCCAAAACCTTTCTCTTTTTCTCATATTTTATTAGTGTGGTTCTACTATAACCAATTTCAGTCGAAAGTGCAAAAAAATTTCTTTTTCTTGCTATATCTTGATTTAAAATAGATGTCAACATCACCCTTCTTGTAGTGGCCTTAACCACTGATCGAGATCCTTTCCCAATAGAATCTAAACCCTTTTTAACATTTTCAACAATATCATTTTGTAATTCCATGTGTTTCTTCTTATTCGATGTCAAATATACACCCAACAATTGTAATGACTCTTTTAGCTCATTAAGAAGAAGTAAACATGATAACAGTTGGTTTTTTCAAGTGTTTCAAGATGATTGAAATGATCATTGATTATTCCATTTACATATTTAGTCATTGACCTCTTACTCCTATTTGCAGGTTGGTCCGCATAACATTTCAATTTCTCCATATCCATTTCAAGTAAATGATCTAAATTTCTATAAGAAATTTGTTTCCTCACCTTTTTAGCTAGTTTTATATGCTCATCAATACCAGTAGAAGGAAGTGATCCTTACCCCTCTCCAACATGCATTTTTTGAATTTGGGCCTCCTCCCTATCTTCAAGGTCCATGTGTTCTTCAACAAATTCATTTGATCCAATATCTAGATTTGGCTCGACTTCTGCTTGAGAACTTCCTACTTGTTGAGCCCTTTCTACATGTCACAAAATATTTTTCAAAGAAAGTGAGAGATGATGCTATATACTTGGATTTTATGTATGCAAGCAAAAAAAGTGAGACACATGATGCTATAAGTGGATTAGAACTTTCAAATGACTTCAATCTTGATTCTTGAACTTAAGAATTCCATGGAACAAATACAATTGGAAATGGATTCAATTTAAGGAAATTGAAAAATGAATTTTCAAAATCACTAGGTTTTGGAAATTGGATACATGAATTTACATGCAAGCAAAGAAAGTGACATACTATGAGCTATTGAAGTGGAGTTAAACAAATAAAATCAAAGATTCTTGAATTTAAGAATTCCATGGAACAAATGCAATTGGAAATAGATGATAAGGAATTTAAGAAAAATGAGGTTTCCAAGTTATCTAACATGGTTTTCATAATTGGAAATATATTTATAAGGAAAACATTGAGGTGTTAATAAAAGTCCTAAACACACACACAAGAGAGAGAGAGAGAGAAGAAATAAGCATGTACCTTGTTTCTTTCTATGATAATTTGCCAAGTTTTGTTCGTACCTCTTTTGCTCTTCTTCTTTTGAAAATTTTCGTTGTGCCTTATTTTTTCTTTTTCCTTGTTCTCCCATTTTCCTTAAAAATGCTAAAGTATCTTCTTCTCCAAAATTTGCCTCCTTGATAAATGTGCAAAAATATTTTCTGCAAAATTTGCTCTCCAAGTGATATAAATGTGAATTAATCTTGCAATTTGATATGGAATAATGAAAAATAAGCTTGTATTTATATGTATATGGAAAAAAAATAAAATTAAAATGCATTCGTCAGCCAAGGGTTTGAGCTCAAATTCACCTTCAATTATATTCAAATTTTATAACATTACATGTGTACATGTACATGTGTAGAACTAGATATGTGTACGTGCATTGAATGTATTTAATGCACATTTAACATGTGTTTAACATATATAAATCATAAATACGTGAGCATGAGTTCTCTAAATATAGATTTAAAATTTGTATAAGCATGTTATTGAGTGTAAACATGTACATGTACACATGTATCTATTAATGTATAAACATTTAAACATAAGCAAACACATGTACATATAGATAGATTCAATGTATAAACATAAACATGTTATGAGCAAAGAGGTAAATGCACATAGATTGAATGAAAATAAATATATAAACGTAGATTGTATAAACACTCTTGAGTGTACTAAACATGTACATGTACATGTGTAGATTAATGTATAAACATTTAAACATAAGCAAACACATGTATATGTAGATAGATGAACATAAACATAAACATTATAAGCAAATCTAGGTACATGCATGCACATATTGAATGAAAATAAACATATAAACATAAGAAAATGTTTATGTATATCATATAAGAAAATGTACTAGAGATCATCAAATGTACCTATAATAATGTATCAATAATCTAACAAATGTACTATCTAGATCATCAAATGTAAGTAATAATGTATCAACAACCTATCAAACATGTACTAGAGATCATCAAACATGTAGCCCAAGACATATATAATGTTAAACAACTCATAAATCTAGTGCAACCTAATATGAATGTCGACTCCTAGTCGAACGATCATTTGAATGAGAACCCTACTCTGACGGATGCGTCGAGCCCTGGAGATAAAATTATGTACATAATGTGTTAAATACATATAATATATTATAAATTTTATGAAATTTATTTAAGAATGTACATGTATTTTTAAATATCTATCTAGATCTATGCATACATATGCATGTACATATACATGTGTATATATAAAAATTTAAAACTCACATGTCCACTTGCAAAAGAATCATTCACAGAGTCACATCGATGTACGTGATCTAAACCAAGGCTAGGAGTAACATGAGGTATATCCATCTACAACATATATACATATATATTACATGAATATCTAGTTAAAACTAAAATTTAAAAATAATTAAAAATAATAATTGAAACATGCACATGCACACATACATGCATATCATTTGGTATTGGATGATCTAAGTCATCTACAATGGCTATCTTCACCAAATAAACCAAATGCTCAGTCAATGTTTCAAGATCTACATCCATCTGAGTCATCACATTTCATGCCAAAAATGATGAGTGAAGGGGACTATGCAGCTAAGATGGCATCAGCGATGATGAACCAGGACTGGTCAACATATTCATAAAACCCATGGTCTGCGCAACAGTCGAATGATCTGTAGGTGGATCTTGATGTGCACTAGTGTTGGGCTAAGAATGATGGGATCCTAGATGTGAATGAGCTCCTAAAGTCAAACGACCTCTAACCTAGTCTATCGAGATCCCATAGTCTAATGTGATGAAGGCATATGCCTCCAAGAGGTCCTCAACAAAATAATGCATAGTCCTTTGTGCCATATCTCTTGTAAGTCTGTTGATCTGTGTGGGTGTAGGGATGCCCGCTGTTGTAAAAGGATCCATGCTACTATGTTGTGTTGCAAATGGTGTGGATTGTGAATGTCTAGACATCAAATACTAACCCACATGATTAGTAGATATCCTAGTGGTCACAATTGTGATGTCTTCTACACTATCAATTGCTTCCTTTTGGGAAGCAATAATAACTTGTTCTACCAAGGGGGCCAGTGTTGGGGTGAGAGCAGGATACCTTCTGTCAACCAATACCCTAATGTTCACTAGGGCTAGTCTACCTACTTGACGATAAGTGGGCCTATCGGCAATCTTGCCACACCCCTAACCAACATATGGTGGAATATCAAGGTAGTTGATTTTGAGGCCCAAATGGACCTCAACATACAACTATTGAACAAAATATAATGGAAGTTGGTCATTGTTTGGATATTGACCATGTGCTGCAAGAAATCGTGGGTAGATCAATCGGGCCATAGCATCATCCACACATTTGGTGACTTGGTATCCCCTCACCTTATGTTTATTTTGATAGAATGGAAAACATTGGTTTTTAATCATATCTTTGGTCACAACATTATGAATTTTTTTATAGGGAACCTCACCATGTACGTCTTCCCACATGTGGGAAAGAATAGCAGCTACTCTATCAGGGGAAAATGCACTAGTACCCCCAAGTTTATCTCTTATTTGTTATAGGCTTTGTAATATGGACATGCAAGTTTTTGCATATATGCCTACATTTCTACCATTAGTTAATGACTCTCTCAATCTCTTAATCTCACTATTAGTATTTGCAAAGAGTGTTTTTGGAGGTGGAATAGGTGCATTTTCCATGTGATATGTATGTACCTATGGGAGCAATGAGACCTTGGTTTAATATTGTAGACACCTAAATTTGGACACTTAATTTATCCAAATTTATCCCCTTTTGTCCAAGCATCCCCTTATTTGCATTAATTAAGTAATATCACTATTATTTAATTAATATCATTAATTCAGCCAAATCCCTAAGATATTTAATTAATAAATAAATACCTTATCTCTTTAATCCTCCTTTTCATCAAATGAATTAAATAAATATGACATTTATTTAATTCCTCGCATGTCACATCCCTTTCTAATCCTAATCCATCTTCTAATCCCATCATTAGGGATGTGCACATGCCTAATCCTTGATTAGGATGTGTCACATCCTCTAACTTTTGCAAGTTGGCCTCTAATCTCTCTTAGCCACCCAACACTCCTCTAATCCTTCATTAACTAGCCTAATCAACCTCTCAAGGAATTTTTAATTCCTTTTATCCTTCCAAGGAACATTAAATTATTTTTTCTCTTCCCCATGTGATCTTTGACTTGTCACATCAAGCCACATGTGAACTCTCCATAATCTCCCACTTGCTTCTAATCTATCATTAATTTTTCTAATCAGGTACTTGCACAACCTTAATCACTTAATTAGGTCAACCTAATCTCCATGTCATGTGTCCTAAGTCTATCCTATTAAATGCTTTTTCTTTTTGGAGAAGGTACCTCTTTCCCTGTGTGAATTTTTAATTCACATTTAATCCCCCAATGCATTCCTTGGAATTTAAAATTCCTTTTCTCATCCCCGTGTGGATATTTGAGGAATTTTAAATTCTTCACATGTCCTCTCACCCACATGGGGACAAGGACCTCCTTTATGAGGAGATCTTGTCCCAATCCCAAGGTACTATGTAGTACCTCCATGTCATGTACTCTCCTTCCACCTCATTTACACATCATCCTCTTCAAGCCACTTCACATGCCACATGTCAAGATGTGAAGGCTTGTGAGTTCTCAACTCACATTAGCCCTACATCTTGACTTTGTATGCTTAATCCCAACCATCCATTTCTCTAGAGAATTCAAAATTCTCTATAAATACCCCCTCTTTTCTCTCATTTTAAGGGAGATCATTTATGCTAGCAAAACTCTTGCAAAATTTTCTCTTGAGCCATACTTAGCCAAATTCTCATACTTGCATCCATTTTCACTCATTTTTCCATCCTCATCTCATCTCATAGCTTGCATCTCTTGCCACCAAAGGAGCATACAACACCAAAGATCGAAGGGCCAACCAAAGGACAACTCAACAAGGTGAAATATTTCATTTTTCTTAGTTAAGTTAATCATTAGGCCAATCTTGAGGTGTAGGGTGTTCATAGTTGTTATTTGCACTCTTTTATTTTCTGCTCATTTTCTAACAAGTATTTTTTCCCTATCACAAATATATCTAGATCAAGAGAATAGAAATAACATGGAACATGTACATGTGTTTAATTTAAATTTAAAATAATTCTAAATGAATACAAGTGTGCATATGATATTGAATACATAAATTAAACATGAACACAAGATAATCTAGATAATAGTCCTCAAGTGCATACATGTACATTCAATGAATTTAATGTAACTTCTATCTAAATTACTAATCACTTGTGAAACAAGTAAATTAAAAATTTACATAATTCAAAGTCATGCACAAACTCATTTCACCAAAATGTAGAAACTTCTAACTATACATTTAAATATATATAAAATGATCTTAAATATATTCAATCCACATGAGTTACAAATCAAAGGGGAGCCAACAAGTGCTAAATTAGCTTGAGATTTGAAAGAACACATAGATTAGAGATAATGTCTAGTTCAAACTATTTAATAAAATATGTTTCACATTTATTATATAGAAGTTTCAAGCTAACATGTAAGTAAATTGCAATTATCTATGTTCAACATTCAATATTTAAACTTCATAAAATCAAAAGGCATATTAAATTTAGATAATAAATTTATCAAATACAAAACTTTCATGTGTGATGCCTTACTTGAGAGTTATTGGTCAATCCACACTAGAGTTTCAACAAAACTTCCTATAAGTGCATGCAAAGTAACATTATTTAATTGTGCCATTATGAGGGTTTAGTGCAATTTAAAGGAATTTGTGACATGGTCTAATTATGAGGTGAAGATAGCAAATATGCTTATATCAAGAGAAGAAAGGTGCATAAAATGATTGATGCATATATACAAAATTGTTTCTTGAGAGTGAAATGTATATGATAGATAAAGAGAGCATAAGTGCTAAATATAAAAATGATAATATATAATATAGAAACCCCTCAAGTATGTACAAATGACTTGAAGAAATCCTAATATAGAAAGTAAAAGAGAGTATATAAAACATAACAAACATGACTAATGAAGGTGTTTAAAATGAAAGGACACCAACATCTAAATTATAGATGAAGTAGCAAGGAGGATCACACCAAAGATGAAATAAAGAGAAGGCTAAAGTAGAACTTTAATACACAATACACTATTGATTTACCCATCTTATAATCAAACCATGCCATATCCTATAAAAACAATTTAAGTAGAGTCTCCAATGATAAATATTTGAAGTGCTAGTATTCAAATAAGAATTAAGAATCTCTTGAGAATGAATCATATGGAGAGAAGCTCTTATTTATCAAGTATCAAACTCTTGGAAGAGGCACCCAAGACTCTATTAAAAATATCATGTATTTTATTAGTTAAAGAGGAGGAAGAAATATAAGTTTGATGTTGATGAATGGCTTTCTCTAATGCATCCATTCTATAATTTTACACCAAAATGTAGGATGACCAAGTGTGTAACAAAAGCTTTAAAAATAGTCACTTTATTTCTTCATCTTGGAACAAAACTTGAACTAGACTTTGAAGGTTAAGGGTTACTAGTTTGTGATTGAAATTATTGTTCTCAATTCTAGGTCCCTTATTCTCTATTGATTAACCTATGGATGGTATAGATTTGATTATGAAACAAGATTGTCTTGTGGTATGCACAGGTACTATTTTTGGGTTTACTAGGTAAGAGGAATCGCCAAGTTATAAGACAATAAATACTTTCAATATGGACCTACAAGTGTGTGTATTCCCAAGTAACATGATAAGTAAAAAGAAAAGAGAGATGAATATAGGTCACAAATAAAAAGGGTATAGAAAAAATCGTGTTCTATTTGTATGAAAAGTTAAGGAATATAAACTAATTTGGAAATAAACTATTGATCTTTATGTTTCCTATGCTTTATTTCATCTTATCGTTTCATCCTTGATAATGTGATGTATTTCTAATCTATGCATGTATTTTGCAACATAGAGGGCATTCCTTGTCTTAGAAAATGTAACTGGCATAGACGAATTGACTTGACTAAAGCACAAACAACACACTTAACCAACCATATATAAATCTGAAAATGCAACCTAAAGGGTTACCAATGACAAGATCCATGAAATAAAACTTCCAAATTTGATGAGGTTACTAGTAGCAACATCAAATTTGACCACCAGAGACAAGGATGAGAAGCTTGAAATGCAAGATGACTTAAGAACATTAGTGCTTGCTTGTTTGCATATGTTAACCTATGTTATACATGCCTAGTTAGCCTTGGATTGGGTTTTAGGGTGTGAAAGTCCTTATAGTCCCATGTGTCATGAATAAGGAGCTCAGACTCATTCATATGATTCTTGAGTAGATTCTTCGTAGATGTCATAGGTACCCCATTTGAAATATCAACGATAGGAATGATAACTTGACAATATGTGCCCCTCCAATTGGTTACTACAAAGTATCTAAATATAATTGGAGGTGAGGAAAAATTATGCACATGATGAAAAATATGAAACAACATAATTAGTGGACCATCATGTGTGAAGAAATTAATGGATATAATAAATATATTCTTGAAGAATACAATGTATATATAATAGTATAAGAATATATGCTATATATATCAATGAGTATCAAGAAAAGGTTTGCTCGAAGTGTAAAATAATCATAAAAAGGTGACCCTAAATGCTATATAAATATCCTATATATATACATATTAAACTAGTTATTGTGCCAAGTAACATTATAATTGTGTCATTAAGGAGGTTTGGTGCAATGGAAAGGAATGAAACCTAAATCTATACAAGGTTGAATATCTCCAACATTCTATCCAAGTTTACACATGTCAAGCTTTTAGGATAAATATTTTTATGAAGGAAGCAATTGAATATTATGCCTTGTTCTTATTCATTATCATAGGTGAAATTAGAAGTGATAATCATGAAGGGTGTAATGTCAACTTAAGCATCTTATTTTTGATATACTAATTTTTTTTAATGTGGATCATAAATAGATAAGGAAGAAACTAGTTAATAGCTTTCAAATCATTGCATTGATGTTTAAGGTATAAGTGGTGGATCTTATGCATATGGGGATTGGTTGTTTTAGTATTGAGGTAGATTCCTATAATGATAGCCAAAATGGGACTCATTTGGAATTTCAGTATATTTTTAGGTAATTTATTAAGTGTTCTAAAACTACCAAGTATAAAAGAGAACATATTCTTGTTGGGTTGCAACTAGAACTCGTTTTAATCATTGATTCACTTACACTATTTACTAGGTAAGAGGAATCACCAAGTTATAAGACAATAAATACTTTCAATATGACTACAAGTGTGTGTATTACCTTAACATGTGATAAGTTAAGAAAAGAAAGATGAATATAGGTCACAAATAAAAAGAGTATAAAAAAAATCCTTTTCTATTTGTATGAAAAGGTAAGGAATATAGACTAATTCAAGGAAAGAAACTATTGATCTAAATAAGGATATAAATCTATTTTTTTATAAATTTAACTAAGGTAGAGGAATGATTGATTCATTTGAATGAACCAAAGTATTATTATCTATCAAAATAGATGTGATATGGTATAGATTTCCTTCCATGTGTTCTCGTGCTATTAGAAAATGTTATCAAGAACATTGCTTTTTGTTTAATAGGTTCAATTAATTGAACAATAATAAGAATGTATGTATTGAAGCACATAAACTTAAAAATTATATAATAAATTATTGTACCTTAGGTGCTTACATGCACATCCTTATTACTCTTCCCTAGGGTGTTACTAAAAAAAATAGTTCATTTTTTCATGGTCATTATAAAGCAATGTTTATGGATTGATACATAAGGTTGTTATGGACCATTATATGAACTATAAGGATATCACCAATTCAATATGATCTTTTGTATTTCAATGGAAAAACACAATAAACCAGAATGATTATTTTTTAGGATCAATTCATATGAAACGATGATCAATGGACTAGAAGGAGAAAACAAAGTTTCTCTAAATTGTATCTTACCCACAAAAGTGCTTTATGGATTTTTTGAAAAGGGTTTAAAAACTTTCAAGAAAATTAAATTATATGGTGTAAATCCATATGCAACATCATCCTAGAATAGGAGCTCCCATTTTGGCACAGGTAGGGAGGATGTTGCATGTGGCTTTACGCCCACCAATTGCATTTTCTTGAAACTTTCTAAACCCTTTTCCACAAATCCATTTTGTGGATCATATTTAAGTGCTATAAGGAATCATATTTCTCTAGCCTGTAGAAAAACTATAAAAAACTTGCAAGAAACATCACTTATATGAAACCTAATTAATCAATAATGATGATTTTGGGCATCAAGTGGTGGCTTAGACTGACTTAACTGAGAGCTTTGGAATAGGGTATGTATGTTTCAATCATGGAAATTTCCTTACTAAGCATCGACAAGGTAAGTGAATTATTTGATTGATAGCCTCAAGCAATGTGTTCTCATCGAATGCCATGATTGAAATATATGCACAAAATGGATATGTTGAAAACAGTTTAGAAAATTTCAAGCAAATGCAATTAGGTGTGTTGATACCCTATTCCAAAGCTCACATTTTGGCATAGGCAAGGAGGATGTTGCTTTTGGTAGAGCTCCCATTTTGGCATAGGCAAGTGAACTATTTGACATGTATGTGAAATGTGGAAGCATTAACAAGGCAAGTGAATTGTTTGATATGCAAGTGAATTGTTTGACAACGCAAGTGAACTATTTGATATGCCCGAAGACATGTATATGAAATGTGGAAGCATTAGCAAAAACAAAACAAGGTAGAGGAAACCAACCTAGAAGGAGTGGTGCCCTGGTCATGGAGGGTAATGCTCGTGGAGGGTAATGCTCATGGAGGGTGGAAAACTTCTTCAGTCACCTTGAATATGCTTTCGTTCACCTGGGGTTCAAGGGTTCACCACTCTAATAGTGAAGGATGAAATGATAGTAAAAAAATTTATTAAAAAAACCTAAAAAAAGGGTTTGATCGGAGCCCCATTCGCTCGAACTAGTGGGTTCGAGCAAACCATAAAAGGTGTTCGCTCGAACCACCTAGTTTTAGTGACCCCCTCAAAATGTTTTCCCATTGAAAATGCATTTTTTCTTCCTCTCTAGAATTGTAAACTAGTAATATGGGTTTACCCAGGGGGACGTTCCACCAAAACCACCTAGGAAGAGGCATCAGTGTAGAGGCATTGATGATAATAAGGAGGAGCAACAACAAGAGGAATAGGTCGAGGAGGCTAGAGTGGCTTTGTCAAGGTCGAGGAGGCAACAAAGGATGTCTTCCCCTCCACTAGATACTCATATTTCGTCAACGCCACCAACCCCTGCAACACTTGGGGTAGCTCATGACATTGGTGGTGCTGGACCAAGTGTCCCTTCTCCCCCTAACCCATTCTGGCAGTCAAGGGATCCAGGTATGGCAATTGTTTATACTGTTTCACTTTAGTATTTCTAATTTTTATCTCATGTATATGTATATCATGTTTTGGTTTTAGCATCTATACACTTCATGGTACTGATGTACACTTTTATTTTGTGTTTGTAATGGATACTCAAGGATGGACTAGGTTCTTCACCTAGTGCATATCAGAGGTGGCCCTTGCTATGATTATCCAGGGGCAATCCTAGATGTGTACCAACCAGTGTCAATGAAACTTCATGTCCACCTTTTTGAGCTAGTAGTGCATTTGAGAACTGTGTATGAGGAGGCACAGGTGGAGATAGTGTAGAGGACAACTGATGCTACCACGCTATGGGACAACACGACTAGATATTGAGGAAGTTGTGAATGACACTTGCAGAGCAAGATGCAACTGTGACAAGGGTTGATGTCGCCAAGTAGGCGGTGATGCCCTTTAGAGCTATCTCGATGACCTCACAGGACAACCGAAAATCGTGATCTTGGCAAGTGACCAACAACTGTAGTAGGAGCTCATCCAGGCTCGGATGCAGATATGCTCCCTCTAGGGAGAGATCAAGGGGATGCATATAGCCCTATTAGCCTCACACTCACACCCCTCCCAATCCATCTCCATGATGCAGCCCTACCCTTAGCCACAACAACAACTAGAGCCAAAGGGCTCCAAGAGCCACATGCCCCAGCCATAGAGAGCCTCTTTTTGTCCATCAATTTTGTAGTCACAATATATATACATATTTGTAGATATTTTTTGTATAGACATTGATACACATATTCAGTAGGCAATCATTTTTTGATGAAAGTGGCCCGATACATGTAAATGACAATTGATATTTATACATATTGTTCATTTGATGTGTATGTTCATTTATTTCATGTGTGTTGATGCTATGGATTGTGTATACGTGTATGGATGTATGTTTGCATTAAATGCTATCATGATTTAATGAATACACATGGATGTATGTTAATTAAATATAATAATGATCTAATTTCCTAAAAAGATGTAATTCCAATGCATAGATACAAAACATAGTAAAAAACATGTATGTATGTCTCACACACACAAACACGATCATATCATAACACAAAAAGTTTTCATAATGTGTTAATGAATAATGTCAACATATGTAATGCTACAACCCTTAAAGAGTGAACACTACACATATGACTCATTAGACTCTACACATAGTATTGATGAAGATGCATTGCATTAACAAGTTCTTTTAGAGGCGTCCCGACCATAGATGATAATCCATAGGCACTTGAACCATACACAAAGATGACAATGTAAGGGCCCAACCAATTAGGACTGAATTTTCCTCTTTGATCAACTGGAGTGTTTACATTTCTTTGATTCTCGTAGAGAACTAGGTTACCTTCCTTGAAAGTTATAGGAAGCATGCTCTGATTATATTGTCTAGATAAAAATCATTGATAATCTTTAAGATGATTGAGGGCCTATAATTGGCGCTCATTGAGCATCTCTAGCTAATGCAAATGATTAACTTGGTAAGTTTCATCATCAATTAACCCTTCAAGGGGACCCCACAAAGACAAAATTTCTAACTCTAAAGGCATGATAACTTTGGTACCATACATAAGGTTGTAAGGCGTTGATCTCATCGACGCACAAACACTTGTGCAATAGACTCATAAAGTGTATGTTAATTGAACATGCCAATCCTTACCATGTTTATTAATTGTGTTGAGAAGAATGAGCTCCAGAGCCTTATTAGACGATTCTTCTTGGCCATTAGATTGAGGATAATATGGTGTATAAAATCTATGTTGAATGTGAAATTTCTCCAGGAATTTCTTTACTTCCTTGTTCTTGAGCATCGTACCATTGTCAAAACCAACTGTAGAAGGAAACCCAAAACAAGAAATGATGTTGTTTAGAAAAAATCTAGAAATAGCTTTAGCGTTCGTAGATCGAAGCGAGATGGATTCAACCCACTTCATGAAGTAATCTATAGTAGTAATGATAAATATGTGTCCTTTAGAAGAAGGAGATGCTATTTTTCCAATAATAGCCTACCCCCATTTCACAAACGACCAAGGGGAGGTCTAGTTTTGTAACTTTTGTGCAGGTGCATGAATAAGATGACTATGTTGCTAACATTGTGGGAAATTTTTAACAAAGTCAAAGGAATCTTGTTCCATTGTTTTCTCTAAGTACCCCATGTGTATCAATTTCATTACTAGGGATTTACTGCCAAAGTGTCCACCCTCGAAACATGAATGGGCTTCTCTGAGGGCAAGGGGTATTTTTGCCTTAGTGAAACATTGAAGAAGCAAGCCATTATAAGATTTTCAATAGAGAACATCTGATAAGACAACATAACAGACTGAAATTTTTCTTAAATGAGTGTGAACATTTTTTGTCACATCATCTGGAAAATTTCTAGTCTTCAAGTAGTTATAGATGTTAGAAAACCATTCTCTCGAGTCTACATGAGAACACCCAAAAGCATCAGCTTAGGTTGATAAAAAATAACAAGAGATTGAAGGACTTGAACCATGAAGTGGTATCCTTTCATATCTTAATCTGTAGGTACCAAGGGAGGCAACACTCGCCATTGCATCCACATGTCAATTTTCCCTCCTAGGGACACTATCTATTGTGAAAGAGGAGAGTTGATTAAGCAATGACAAAGTAAGGTCTCGACAACAAGACAACTTACTTTGTTTATCCTGATAGGTTCTCAGAATCTGATTCACAATAAGCTTGGAGTCACCAAGTATATGAAGATGTTTTATTTTTAGCGCAATGACGACACACAAGCCAATAATGAGGGCTTTGTACTTAGTGATGTTGTTGGTACAAGGAAAGTCCAATCAAAAGGAGAGAGGGATTGGATTACCTTTAAGTGATATTAGAACCACGCCCACTCTGGAGCCAGTCTGACATCTCAACCCATCAAAGTACATTTTCCATTCAAGGTCATGATTGATTATGAAAATATTCTCATTAGGAAACAAGTCCAAGCCTAGAAAGGAGCGAGATGAGGGAGCATCTACCAATTTCTCGACAACCGCTTGACCTTTTATTGACTTCCGAGCAATAAACTTTATGTCAAACTTAGAAAGAAACATCACCTATTTCGCTAACCTCCCAGCAAGGTTGACACTAGAGAAAAAATATTTTAGAAGATCATTTTTACAATATCATGTGTCTCAACATGAAGAAGGTAGTGCGTTATCTTTTGCGTTGCAAAGATGAGAGCAATACATTGTTTCTCCATGGATGAATAACAAGTTTCATAATCAACCAGGACATGACTAATGTAGTAGACTACTCTCTCTTTCCTGACATCATCATACTAAGCGAGCAAGGTTGCTAAAGCATACTGTGATGTAGCAAGGTAGAGAAGAAAGGGTCTATCCTACATAGCCGACATTAGCATGGGAGGGTTGGACAAATAGGTTTTGATTGATTCAAAATCTTTCTAGCACTCCTCATCCCAGACAAAGCGAACATCCTTTTTCAATAAGTGAGTGAAAGGAAGGGTATGATCAACCAATTGAGATATGAATCTATAAATTTCATGAATATTCCCTTGTAAAATTTGTAACTCAATAATATTCCTAGGTGGAGGCATGTTAACAGTTGGATCAATCTTATTTATGTCAACCTCGATTCCACGGTGAGAGACTATAAATCCAAAAAAATTTCCTGCATCTACGTCAAAGACACACTTAAGAGGATTAAGCCCCATCTTATAGATTCTAAGCCTTTCAAAAATAAGACGAAGGTTTTCTACGTGATCTTGATGAGTTATAGATTTTGCTAGAATATCATCAATGTAATCTTCTAAAATTTTGTGAATGAAATCATGAAATATTAGGGTCATTTCCTACTGGTAAGTTGTTGCATTCTTTAACCCAAGGGCATGACCACATAATAAAAGGTACCCCAAGGGGTAGTGAATTTTGTCTTGTACTAATCTTTCGGGTTAATACAAATCTAATTGTAACCCCAAGAACCATCCATGAAAGATAACAAGGCATGGCATGCAGTTGAGTCCACAATCATATCTATATTAGATAACAAAAAATCATCCTTAAGAGAAGCCTTATTAAGATCATGAAAGTCAATGCATATATGAATATGACCATCAGGTTTACTAATGACTCAAGAATATTCGAGATCCAAGGGGAATAGTCAATTGGATAGATAAATCTCACTTTCAACAACTTCTCTATCTTGATCTTAACCAACAATGCAACCTTGGGATTAATCTTTCGTATTTTTTTCTTGACCGGCTTGGCATCGGGACATAAAACGATATTGTGAACCACTATAGACTCATCAATTTCGGGCATGTCCTCATACATCCAAGCGAAGATATCAGGGTGAGAATGTAAAAGATCAAAGTGCTCCTTAGCCTCCTTAGGGCAAAGGCACTTCCCAATCTTAATTACCTTTTTGGAAGACTTAGGGTCCATAGAGACTTTGGTAGTATCTCCCTTGAGGAGAGAACTATGGTCTCTAGGATGTGATATTGGAACACCATTATCAACATTAGCTAGAGGATCCTCCTCATCAATACTCAAGATGGATTCTCCAAAATATTCCTATTTATTCAGGCGATATGGGAATCATATCTTATGATGAAAAGGAGGAAAAGAGGAGTGGGCACCTCAGAATTCCTTGAGTGCTTCATCCAAAGAGAAAACATCTAAAGGGACCTTTTCAGCCTGCACCCCCTCCTCTATCAATTCAGGGTGAACTAGAATAAGTGGTTGACTAAAATCATGTTAACACTCCACTAAGGTTTTTGCTTAGATTGTTTGACTAAGCAACCCAAACCTAGATAGCGCTTATGAGGCTTAAAATGGATAGGGACTTGGATTCCTTGCTCAATACACCCAAGGCATTTTCGCCCATAGTTGTATTGAGAAGGGAGTATATACCCAAAACCATAACAAGTTTGTAAAACCTTAGAAGGTGACGGTTCCACATAGAAAACCTATTCCACTAGTGAACATCGAACACATCTACGAGAGTACAACCGTCTCCTTTACTTGATTCACAAACATTAGCCTCCTTAGCAAGAGCGAGATTATCCCCTTTCATAGGGGAGTGACTAGTCTCTTGAATAGGATCACAACTTTCTTCCCCAATGAGAGTGTTATCCACTTCTTTATCAAAGGTATTCGAGGTTATTAGAAGTTTTAAATGAGCGAGGCTCACTTTTTATTCCCCAATAAATAATTTAGAGAACTCCAAGGATCCCTAATCACCACTGAGAAACACATTAGATTCAGAAGTAGATGGGGAAGACTTAGGACTTTCTGCTTTAGGTGGTTCTTCTTTAGCGGTGTTCACTTTCAGGACAACCTTCATAGAGGGTATCACCAAGGAGCATGTCATCGTGTCTAAAGTTAAAGATGGAATAAAATTCTTAAGAGTGGAGATAACCGAAGCTCGACCAATAGATGCTAATTCACAAAGTCTCATGAGCGATGTAAAGTGGAAGTTACAACACCCATAGCATGAATCCAAGGTCTCCTCAAAAGAAGATTATAAGGAAAAGGGCCAGGCATCACATAAACCAAGGTGGGTAAGGTAACATGGCCTAGCTAAAGAGGCAATATTATTGTCCTAGAGCCTGATGACCAACATTACCAAACCCACGAATATACAAAGAAGAAGAAACTAAAGAAGAAGAATTGATTTTGATCTTGGGTAATAGGTCAATACCACAAATGTTGAGAGTCGAACCAGTGTCAACGAGGGTACACCTAATACCAATAGTATTAACATTAATTATAATCATTAAAGGATCTACTTGTTTTTGCACATCCGAAGGTGGGAGTTCTTGCAAATAAAATGTAATATTTGGAAAATCCACACAAATATGAGCCATCAACGCATTAACATCTATCAGCCTAGTAGAATCAGGCAAGAGATTCTTTTGCAAGGCTTCCTGAAGAATTTCTTGATAAATTGGAGCTGTCTGAAGCAAATCTCAAAGTGAGATCTTAGCTAAAGTAACATGAAGTTGCTTGAAAAGATCATAATCACCTGGTGCTTTAGTCATAGGTTTAGGTGTTGAAGGAAGACTTGGTTGAGAGGGCGGTAAAGAAGTAGGAATTTGAGTAGGTTGAGATGCAAGAACATAAGGTTGTTGATCCAAATTCTATTTCTTTCTTCTTGTATTATATGGGTGCCAAACAACATTATAAGAAGCAGAGTTTGTAGCCTTTATGAACCTTGAATACAAATCTAGCAAATCATCATAATATGAAATTCTGCAGATAGAACGATCCTTCTTAGGAGAATGGCTAGCCGGAGTCAGGTACATGACATGTTTCTGAGGGTTTGGAGAAGCCATAGAGACCACCACAACATTTACTGACTCTTCAACCTATGAGGAAGATGTTTAGAAGATTTATAGATAGGGGAAGATACTTCTAAGAAATCATCTAGAACATCATCCAACATGTTGAAATCCTCCTTCGAAAAAGCATTATCATAGACATTAAAATATTGTAGAAATAGATCCGACATGTTTCACGTCAGGTTCACCAAAATGTGAGATAAAGGGTATTCGCTGCACATGAGTCTCTTCGTTCTCAAGAGAATCCCAAGGAATGAATTTACCTTATCCACCTCAACATAAGATGAATGAAGAAATTGCAAAGAAAGTCTACCCATATTAATTATCAGAAAAGACTACTTCAAAATCTAAGAGAGTGAAGCTTCTAGATTTTTGCCTTTGATAGGGGAGCTATCGGCCAAAGAACAATAGTGCGGATTTAGGATGCTAGCATGATGCACTAGATTCCAAATGGTGCGTAGGTGTCCCCAACAATATAGAGATCAAGGACTCAAGTGAGAAGATTAAAGTTTAACCTCCTAACCTAGATGTGAGGTCTGTTAAGTAGAATAGTAGATGAAGAACACAAATTAAGAGGAAGCACAAAGAGACCTAGGAGGGAGCTTACAAATGACCATATGTTTGTATCTTCACTCTGAGCTCTGCTTTAATAACTTACACACAAGATGAATGAGGAAAAATGTTGGCGCAGTATAGGGTCTTGCCACAGTCAAACCCCCACTTTGGTGTTCCCATCTCCACAGACAACTAGATAGATAGAAAGAGTGTAACTAAAATGGACAAAAGGAGTAGTGAAAGCAATCCTTGCTTCAGGACGAGAACTCGCACCACCAAGTAACAAATGCACAAAGAGATCTAATCTATTCACAAATAGAAAAGAGTGAGAGAGCATTACCAATAGGCCTCAACTCCCTCTTGAACAAACGAATGCATTGTTGAATGCTTGCTATAGAACTTTGGTTGTTGGAGGGACCTTAGTCCAATGGAGCTTTGCTTGTAGAAGTGTTGTTTCCAAGAGTAGAAGAGCTTGAGAAGTGAAGTCAAGTTGGAGAGAAGATTGAATGAATGAAAGAACCCCCAAAATGAGAGAAAATGTGGGGTTTTTCCTACATGCAAAGGAAACAAAGAGCTATTACATTTGAGGACTTGGCTGTAGGGACATGTGTCAAGAGCCAAGTTTCGAGATTCTCGTTTCAAACTAAAAAAACCACTAGGACACTGGTGCGCTATGCAAGCGTCCAAAACACAAGCTTTTGAGAAATGAGCCTTAAGGTTACTGTTGCTTCGCCATTGGACCACATGAAGCTAGAATCGTGAAATTCTAACCCATGGGGTTTTTTCCATTAATGTGTTTGGGTGTCATAAATGCTAGGAAAAGTGCTAAAATGTGGAGTTGCCCCTAGGTGCAATTCTATGACATTATAGGTTGGAAAAGGATTTCTAAGAGGGCGATATCCTAGAGGAGGTCCCAAAAAGTATCTATCAAGGATGGAACTAGTAAAGAACCACCAATTAAAAATCAGGTCACACCGAAGGCTACAAATGCATCATCCTCTATGGCGTTGGATAATGTTAAGGTTGATTGTGTTTCTCCTCCTAGGAATGGCCCAGATGGTCAGGTTGTGAGCTCGATACAACGTCTTCTGACAGGAGGTTCCCCCCACATGAGGAATTTAAAGAGTTGCCAAGGTTAGGAGATCAAGAGGAAAATTGGGAAGTGGTTCAAAGGAAAATGAAGAAGGGAGTAGTCTTCAACATGCATCTTCAATCCCATGCCAAGAGTGGAGCAAAATCTTACTTTGGTCTTTGTTTTCTATTTATGGGACTCGTTGCACTAGTTGCAAGGGTTTTTGTTTTTGAGGAAGAGGTCCTCCATTTGTGACCTCTCCTAATTTGGGCCAGGCTAAAAACCTCGCTTGAACTGATAAAAAAGAAAAAGAAAAAGATTGAATAAACATTAATTAATTAAGAAAAAATCTATGAAAGGATAACTTAAGAATGTATTAGTGAGAGTTGTTAATAAGGTTGCAAATATTAATCTTTCAAGCTAATAATATCATTTAAATTCTCATGACTTAATAATTTATAATATACAATTATATTATAGAAATGATGAGAATTTATTTAAAAGAGGTTAAATAGTGCTAAAAAAACTTTAACAATTTTTAATCAAACTAATCAAAAAAATAATAATTCAAAATAACAATTATGGTAAGAGGTTGTAAGTTTATGGATATATTGATTAATTTACACATACTTTTCGTTACTAAGCATTCAATATCTTAAAATTAATCTTGTATAATGAATTAATCCAGAATTCAAAGAGAAAATTGAATAATAATTTGATCAAATTGTGATCATATAATACAGCTCATAAATAAAGAACAATTATACATTGATTAATTAAAAATTAATAAGGTTGATATTTATGAAAGGATAACTTAATAATATATTAGTGAGAGATGTTAATAAGGTTGCAAAAATAATCTTTCAAGCTAATACTATCATTTAAATTGGCATGACTTAATAATTTATACTATAAATGTATATTATAGAAATAATCAACATAATAATTCTATTAAAGATTAGTGAAACACTATAATTCTTTTTGTATATAAACTATATTATTATTGACATTGATTAGTAAGTCTTAATTTTGGTTGATTTATAACTAGCATATATATCTTTAAAAATCTATATACTAGCACTTGCATCTAAAGAAGCTTCAAGGAGTACACCCTTACAAAATTATATGTATGTTAATATGTTAGAGAGTATGCGTATGTGCATGTGTGCGTATGGATGTCATGTGCTGCGAATTGTAGATTTATATAACTAGATCAAACAATCAATAATAAGTGCTAAATAATGGAAAGAAATAAACTTATATAAATCTAGATTTTTTTCTTAAATAAATTATCTGATTTTGAAATATTTGCATATAGCTTTAAAAAATAAAGCAATGCAAATGAAAAAAGAAAGTAACCATCAAATTGACAAAAAAATATTACAAATGGAAATAGAATGTTCCCATCTAGTTAGAAAATCAATATTTATCTAGCTTTTAGGTGATAAGTGAGATTTTAGAGGCTTTCACCTAATATTTTGTAGGCTTTTACCATTAAATAGAAGTTGGTTTACCATTAAACTACAACTAAAACTTGTTTTCCAATGACACACTCGTTTGGAGACTTGTTTCAGGTTCAAATCTCATACTATATCTAGCCTATGGCTAAAAATATATCGAAAGATATCTTTTTGATGTGTCTATTACAATTTAATTATGGAGAAAGAATCAAATATTTTCTTAAACTTTCTTGTATTTGATTGATGGATATTTTTTATCTATATAAAATACATCATGAAGTTTAATATTTTTTAAAAACTAATTAATGATGAAAAGATTACTATAGATAATGGAAAATAATTTTAAAATATTATTAATATAAATTTCTATTTATGTAAAATTAAATATAATATTTATAAATTAAAATTTAAAACAATAAAATAAAATAAAAACTTACCATGATATTAATATTTCTTAATAATTATCGATGTCTTTTTATTTTAAATCCTTAAAAAATATTTTTTATTTTATTTATTTAAAAAAAATCTCTTTACCTTATGTTCCTACAAATATAAAATCTAAATCATTAAGGACCCCGATTTATTGTTTTATTTTTATTTTTTATTTTTATCATGATTTATAATACATTCGACATAAGATTATATGAACACCCCTTAGTTTAAATTTAGTAAAAAAATCTTTGAGCATAATCATCGATTATATCAAAAGATTCCAAAATTTATCTTAGAAAACAAGAAAGTTTGGTGGTCATAAAACGATGAAGATTTTAAATTGTGTCTGAAAAAGTAAGAACGTTTAGTTACCATATAATTTGACAAATGTGCCTTTGAAACCCAAGAAACTTCTGTCTAACATAAAAATTTGATCCAGATTCAGCTTACCCTGTAGCACTCAACGGAGAGAATCTTCCAGCTAATTCAATTTCTGGGTATGTTCTTATTTCTAATTCTTTTCCACCTGGTAGTGAAAATTTTAGTTCTTTCGTGGGTTTGTCTTGGATTCTTGTCATGCGGATATCGTATTTAATCGATTCGAATGGGTTTCTATCATGTGGGCATGACATTTTTGTGAATTATTAGGGTTTTTTGGTCATGGGAGTATAATATTTTATCAATTAGCAGGGACTTCTGTCATGTAGACCTGTCTTTTAATGGACTGGTTATGGCTTAGTCTTTGCTTTGCATCTACATATAATGAAATTGATATGGCTTCTATTTGATTCTTTATATCATTTTTGGCGCAATAGCGCGTCTAATTTGTTTATCAATCAATTTAGGATGGCTTAGTTTTCAGTACGCGAATTGGGTAAGGTCACAATGCACACTTTCGTGCATGTTAATGAAACTTGATGCAGATGGGTTGATACCTGTTTCTAATGTTTTGGCATAAAATCTTTAAGTTTGGTGATATATTGTCAGCTAAGTGTTTGATTGGCACTTGATTAATTAAATTCTTATTTTCCCAATTACTTTGTGCAATTTAGAAATTCGATGTTCCAAGGATGTTTTAGGAATTGGCCATCTTCCAGTCTCAGTAAGTCTGTCTTCTGGTCTGAGTATGAAATGGGTCTTATGGTGATACTGTTCATTTATGTTTGAATATAGTTTCTGGATTTGATTATGTTTGAATTCTTGATGGAAAAAAACATTGACACAATCAAATCCAGAAATTATATTCAAAAAGCAAGATGGATTGTGGAAACTTGATATCTTTAACTGTTCATTTATTTTTAAGTTGGTTGTCAAATTTAAAATGGTGGTATCCAGTCAAGATGTCTTGATCTCTTTATCAAGTAATCTAGTGTTTTCCGAATTTCATAAAAGTTCCGATTCTGTGTTTAAATTGTATGAAACCTTTTTCCCATGTTAGTTGGGAAAGCACTTTGCAAGGTACACAGAGGTAAGACTATTGGGATTATAGCATTCCCAGGGCTATAGTGATCCCTCTTCTAATTTGGTGTAATTCATCCTTCTATTAGGTGTAATCCCTAGTGTGTTTTGGTGTAAATTCCATGCCACTTCTATCACATGCCTCTGACAACTGGAGTGTTTGCCCTTTTGGTGAGTTACTCAGCATCTGAGCTTTGAATTCAGGCATCTAACAAGTATGGGGTAGTGTAATTACTGATTTTTTTTATTATGTTGATGCCTAATCTGGACAGCAGCTTTATTGCCTGAATATTGCGTTTAATTATATGGATTTTTCTGATGCACTTTCAGGATTTTTGTGAAAGGGGGTTATATGGAATCACACGAGAAGTATTAATAACCGAGAAGCTAAAATCCAATAAGTAATGGCTTTCTGAATGTTGGATCCAGTTGATTTAAGGATTTGAGCTATTGACCCAAAAACCTAATTTGTAATAACAACTTCTCTTAAGCTTGCTAGAATAATTTTAGAGATGCATTTCAGAAACTTTGAGGAGTTTTGGCCATTTTACATGAACCAGCATAGCAAGGCTTCAACAAGGCGCTGGCATTTTTGTGGTACACTTGCAGCTTGTTTCTTCTTGATTGCAGCTATTTTGTTTAGATGGTGGCTGGGTTTTTTGGTTCCCATCGTTGGGTATGGGCTAGCTTGGTACAGCCATTTCTTCATTGAGGGTAATACTCCGGCCACCTTCGGGCATCCTGTCTGGTCATTGTTATGTGATTTCAAAATGTTTGGTTTGATGCTTACAGGTCAAATGGACCGAGAAATCAAGAGACTTGGGAAGAGACCTATAATGCAGATCTTATAAGATTGAAGGCTTTAGCTATACATACATTAGGGGTTGTAGCCTGATCAGTTAGATTGAATTAATCTCCTTGCCTGGGGCTTCTCATGCCAAACCACTCTTCTGTTCAAAAATAGAAAATGTAATTGATGTAGAAATTTGTAGTGTTACATTGAAATGCATGGTAAAAGTACATTTGCTTTGAGATGGAGGTAGCTGCAGTTGATGCCTACAATGGATTTTCTAAGCTCTAAAATTTTCCAAATTTCTGTTCCTTTATACTTCTGGCTATAAGCAATGGGAAATTCCTTTTGGTCTTGGATAACTAAAAACTTCAAGGAATATTTGAAAGGTATGCTTCATGAGTATGATCAAGGTAGCTTTAGTTAGATTTCTATCTGAAAGCTTTAGCCTTAAGGCAATATGTAGAAGTTGTTTTTTTTATAATCTTTAGTAAACTAATTGGGTAGCTGCCATTTAGATTCTTCTTGATCTTTTGTTCGAGAGAAATGTTTAGGAGATCGGTTGTTTTAGCTGCAACTAGTCTTTAATGTTTCAGAAGGGCATTTGTGTTGCTAGTTAATCGGCAATAAAATGGCAAGCTTAGAATACGGGCTTATTAAGTATAGCAAGAAGATCCTCTTTGAAATGAGTAAGCATATGCATATTCTTACTTCTAAATTTATTTCAATGTGGAGACATTTTTCAATTTTTTTTAAGTATTACTTCACCATTCATCTTAATATAAACTCTGCAAAGATATCTGAAGACTGAAACCATTGGCTGTGCTTTTTTTTTTCCCTTTTTGGCTCTGTTTTATTGTCTTACTGTTTTGTGGTGTCAAAGGGAATGAAATGAATAAGAAGATAAATGAATATAAGTGAAATTTGTTTGCAAGATCTTGTAATCACCATTGAGTGATTAATTTTAGTTGATTTTTACCATTTCAAGTGTAATAGCTATCTGTGAAAGAGGTGAACTGGGTGCAGAAGTTGTGATATGTAATTAAAAAATGCCTCCAAGACCGAGCAGAACCAAAATTGTGAGATCTTGCATTGTAATTTTCCCAGACAAGCAGATAAATTAGAAAGCTCACATCAATTGTAAATCAGTGTATTTGGACATTCATAAATTGTTAGCTCCGAATCCTGCAATACTATTCCATTTTATGATAGTTGTATTTATTTATAGCGAATTCTGGTCAACCACACAAAATTATCTAACTCCATTGCATAATAGATGTATTACGGAAGGCTTGTGTGGTTTAGTACAGTCCTCCAACCCCATGTGCCCTGAATTTAAATTTATCTCCAGTAATTATTACAAAATTGCAGGAGATTGTGTCTCTTTTGTATTCTGCCTTATCATAATTTGAATGACTGCTTCTGCCACAGCTTCCACAAACTCCTTTGCCAGCATATTCTTCTTTTTCATCATGCCTATCCATGTAGACACCCTTTGCATACACAGCAGGGAAGAAGATCATACTCTCAAAAGGAAAATGCCAAAATCAAGGGAACATGAAGGTGTAGGCAGGGGCAATGAAAAATGCCAAAATGGAGAAAACAGTGGAGATTTGCGAGTGCCTTGTATTCTGTTACTTTTTCACTTCTGCCTCTATGACATTCAACAGTAAAATGTTCAACCTTCTTCCCTATTTTCTTCTACCATGGCTCTGATACCACTGCTAGGTCCAAATGCTGCGATATTATTCCATTGCATAATAGTCTTATTTATACATAGCAATTTCCTGTTAACCACTCAAAACTAGCTAACTACCTAACCAGTACGAGATAGTGAAATATAAACTACTAACAAAAACATATTGTACTACATAAATTTAAACAAAACATATCCCCTGAAGGACTATTTTTTTGTTTGTTTTTGAATTATATATGACGTATATCTTCCCTCACACCACTTGGCGTTAAAATCAACAAATGAATTTGGAATATTTGTACTGAACCTGCTAGAGAAAATTCCATTTTATACAGCTACAGCTAATCTTTAAAGTAGCTTTTTGCGTGTTCATTGTTACAACTTTTAATTTTAACATAGAAAAAGTTAAGACTACTGTTAATTTCTGATGATCAGTTATCTTCCAAGTTGTTTGATATTCTAAATTCATTTTCAGGCTGGATTCTTACATTGTGTTACGTGCTTGCCCCTACTAGCTGCTCTGCTAAGACGATGTCTATAACAGACTCTATTGAAATGTATTACTTGTTGGAGTTGACAAAAAATGTACAGCTCAATTTTGTTTATATATGATTTTTGCAAGAAGCAACAATACCTGTTTAAGTAATTACTAAACTAGTAAACTGTAGTCTTATATTGGTGAATCAAAGCTTGTAAAATAAATTAGCCTACCATATTAGAATAAATAGATTCTCTCTCTGACAATAATACTGCTAGCAGTTTTGGAAGGTTGTTATACATGTTTGTGCATAATTAACAAGCTATATGCCACAGTGGTATATACCTATGACATGATTTCGTTCCATCTTAATACTCTTCTCCGAGTTTGTTATGTTTAAAAGGGAGTAATATTATGCAAGGTTAAGGGATTGTGGATTTCTGGAAGCTGTTCCTTTTAAGTCCCGTGGAATCATCTCTTTTTGAGTACCAAGATTGTAGAAGTTGCAAACAACTTTTTTTTGGTGGCCTAGTGTCAAATGTATTTGGATGGCATTATTTACTATGTAGCCTCAAATGAGCAACCTGTAATACAACCAAGCCACCAAGATACTCAACAGCAACAGGCCCCTCTTCCTAACAGGGTAAACCATACAAACATGCATAGGAAGATAGATTTCATGCTACTACAAACAATAGGGCAGTCAATGGTCAATCTATCTGGATAAAACATTTAGGAGCATCTATAGTTATACCTGCAAGTTCTGGAACTTACTGGTGTATTAAATCCACCTTGATCAAACACAGCAGCCAGAGTGGTAGGGGAGTAACCAATTGTTGTTACACAAAGCCATACTGTGTTACAATGAGATGCCAACTATCGTAGACTAAGGCAGCACTGGTGAAGAAATAGAGCAAGAGACAAAAAGCACAAAATAAAGGAGAATGAAACAGAAAGCTTTCCATTATTTAACCAAAAATAGACATTAAAACCCAATCCAATCACTATGTCAGACATGAAATTGTGGGGCATGGGGTGTTAGGCAAAAGCATGAAAGGGAAATCTGCCTGCAAAATAGCCAAAATACCATAGAAGAGGATCATGCCACATACGCACCAGCATAAGAGGATCAATGAACTTGAATGGGGAAGAGAGCTACAATCCCGTATCAACACCACTTATGTAGTCAGCTGAGTTACACATGCTAGAGTTGATGAATCTCAAATGGGGGCTAAAAGGTTTGGAAGCAAGGAAACTCATGCAAGATTTCATATTTGTAGAACTGGTAGAAGAGAAGGAAAAATAAGAATACACTCAGATGCTTAGAGAGAAAGTGATCAACTTGTTGCAAATTATGGAAATTGGGCAGCAGCAATAACTAGACATTTTAAAGCATATTAGAGATAACATCTATAAGCCCGGGCAAGACAGAATATTCAAGAAAGGATGCAACACAAAAGGATTTCCAAACACTAATAACAAATACATAAAAAAAGGAGAATAACATGAGGAGTCAACTCGAGAAGACTAGAGCATTGGCAAGAGTATTCAAAGAATCATCGGAAAAACGATGAGAACTTACACATAAACAAGTCAGATGGCAAATAATTGATAAGGGGGAGAGAAATCATAGATCACCCAATATAATTATTAGATGGACAGAAGATCGTGGGAGGAATGACCTGGTAAACTGAAGATGAATTTATATGGAAGGAGCAAATATGCCAAGCCCACTTGCTTGGAAAAGTAAGTGAAGAGAGATATTTGGTTGACACATTAGGAATAGGCTAGTACGGCCATCAAAAGCACTTGACATTGATAAGCTGAAACTCCATAGATTATCTATCGAAAAGAGGAAATATCACTCGATCTGGCCCATAATTCAAAAGAAAGATAAAATTGTTCTTACCAAGACACACAAGTATGGTGGGTGCAAATCTCTTGATTTTGTAACATACACAAAGGTATTAGTATGGAACATAGTTATAAAGGGTGAAGGGCAATGGGGAGTGATAGTTTCAACAAAAGAAAGATAGTGGTGAAAAAGGACTGATACAAACGACATATATAGATTTAAGAACAATTGTGCTGATGGGTTACTTTGTACATCACAATTAAGGGAACAAAGTTCATCTTGTTTGAGGGACCTATTTAGGTTGCCAACAAAATACTGCGCTTCCTTTCCAGATTCCACACAACCACCATTAACACAAAGAAATGGCTCAAAGATGATGCAAATTGAAACAATACTAAGTTTAATCCTATCAAACAACAAACGCTCACAATAATCTTAATATCATCGTGATGTAATTTTCATAGAAATGTCTAAACGTAGCTATTTCAAATCACAACATACTCTTGCTTTGAAAGATGTTGGGCTTTAGTTCTTATGTTTGTCACATGTGTAGGGGATTCACCTTTAAAGCAATATGTTATCATGTGCATACATATGAAGAGTTTTTTGAAATTACCAAAATGTGACCAAATATATCACTTCAATATTGGGCGAAAAGGAATTATTGAAACCATCGAGCAAATCCTATCACATCTTGTGGCAAAGAGCTTGTGGACCATAATATTGAAGAGATACCATCTAGAGTAGAGGTATTGTTATAACACCCTTGGAAGTGTGTTCTTTGTCGTCTTTGATAACAGTGCTTTTGGTTGTGTCTACATATGCCTCAGAGGAGCCTAATGCCTTAACCAATTTGAGGGTACAAATATTTAACCTTGCTCCACCGTCTACCAATACTCGTCTGACTTTGTGTTTATGGACGAAGACCTCAAGATGCAAGGGGTCATTGTGAGTGGC
>VDFB02075321.1:445437311-445518011 GCA_007258455.2 Sequoia sempervirens
AATAAGACAAAATAGAGAGACGATAAGGAATTTGTTACCGGAGTTCACCCATATGTTTGGACTACGTCTTTGGGTCTGTTTCTCAATGTAGGACCACTTTATTAATGACGGCAAGCTTTAATTGCCTTTGTACGTCATCCAAGCTTGAGACTTGCATTACAATTTCTCTCACAGTCTCTCTCAACACCCAAAGACACTTTCTCATATCCTCCTTTACTCGCGTCCTAGGGATAGGCTTCAAATGCCTTAAAATCCCAATTACAAGTTTAAAGGAATACAAATTACCAATGTCTTTGTGCAAAAAAATTCTTCAAGATTCCTATTCTCCAATATTTCTAATTTCCTCCAAGAGAATTCCTCAATTTCTTATTGCCTAAGATTACCTTTACCAGCAGAAATTCCCCCTTAAATACAATTTTATATTCTATTAGGGGGTTAACAATAATACATTTTCATATATTTCTTATCCCCTAATTTGAGCTCCTTATCTCTTAAAAATCTTTTTAAAACCCCTTTTAAAATCTCTTAAGGATTCAGGGTTTTAGATTTTAATATTTATGAGATATTGTTTTAAAACGCAACTTAGGGCTCCCCTTTTATTCATGGTTGATAGCAATTTAATCCTTTAAATAGGCTATCGGCCCCTTTATATCTTGGAAGAGCCACCTAGTGTGGCGATTGGGCGTTCATAACGAAGAGGGGGAGGTCGGCGATTCAAACCACCAACCTTCCCTTTTACCGTGGAATTTCCTTGATCATTGTTTAAATAAAAACAACACCTTATATAATTTTGATAATAACGCATGGCTTATCGATGAGGAGTGAGAATAGGAGAGGAGAGGCTGGGGGTTTGAATTCCCCAACCTATATTTTGATCAAACTGACTACAACTGTAGGTGCCACATGTCGCCATCTGGTTGGTCCACTTCCGCAGCATGTGCCATGCCAGCTTGCCACGCGGTTGCCATGTCAACTCCTGCGCCTACCACATGTCACCATCTAATTGGTCAACCTTAGCAACATGTGTCACATCAGCTTGCCACGTGGTTGCCACGTCATTATCCATACAACCACGTGTCATGCTGACGTCAGCACATGTACCTAGTCAACCCATCTTTTTTGACAAATTTGATCGGCCATATCTCGCTCATATGGACTCCATTTGACGCAATTCAAGTGATGTCAAAATCGTCTTGACGAGCTCTTCGACTTGGCATTGTTTCCATCTGATTTGGAGACAATCAATTTTTTGTTCTTGAGTCAACATCTGATATCTGTGACCTCGTTGAACTATGACCATGCATAACTTTTGTATCTGGCCTCCTTTTGACGCAATTAAAGTTGTGTCAAGATCGTGTCTATGAGCTCTACACAATGATGCTAGTTTTGTCGAATTCTAAGACTATGAAATTTTTAGGTCTTCTTGATCTTCCTGGATCATGTATGCCACTTATGGTTTTTGTTTTTATGACTAGTATTCCTTTATGTTTCTTATTGTTTAGATTTGTTGGCATGTAAACTTCTATTTTATGCTTGGATCAAGGTTGATCTGTAAGCCTTTCTTTTTTGTGATCAGGATCCTTGTTGGGTGAATCGGGTTATTTCCTAACTATACATTAGTGAGGACCTATTCACATGATAAGTTTACTTAGGAGTTAAGTTATCCTAGTTGTCATTTCTAGAAGTTAGTTATAATGGGGCCATGTCTCATTATTTACTTTTAGTTATCTAGGCATTTAATAGTTTTCCATGTATTATCTCATGCATTTATTATTTGCATTGAGCATTTAATGTTTGTATCAAGGGTAGTTATCATACCTCATCACACCTTGCCTATATATACAAGGTGCTTGTACATTATAAATTATCTCATGAATTCTAGATCATCATATCAATCATCTATCTTCATGCAAGCTCATGTTGCAACACTTTCTTGTGGATGATTTCTTTCATGATTGATCCATTGAAAAATGTGCAACTTCAATTGAACTCATTGTTCATCAATATTTCCAATAGACTTTACCCTACTTTTCTAATAAAAAACAACTAATTAGACACTAACACTTATTTTATCTTATAATTATAATTGGTTCATACTATTAATTAACCAATCTCTATCATACATCTGTTATGGCTTAGAAGATATGGCTTTGCACCATATACCCAGCTGACTAGCTAGTCCCTGCATTTAACTTTGAGTCATAAGCTTGTGGGCCACCTTGTCACATGATAAGGCAGATCATGTTGAAAGTTAACAAAACTTTTTCAAGCACTTTATTGCTAAAATGGCTCCTTGTTCTTAACCTTCTAGAAAGATATTTCATAAAGTTTACAACAAATAAGGGTGCTGTAATGATAAACCTATCAGCTTGCTGATAATAATGGAAAAATGGAAATATAAGCCTCTCGATGAGAAATATTCTGGTTTATTATCAAAAAGGAATTATGGAACAATTTTAAGTATAATTTTCATTTTCTTTTTCTTTTCTTCTATCAGATTGTTGCATTTTATTTTGAAACCCAACACAAAAGATTGGAAGCTTCTGCAGCCAGCTGCTTGACAATTTTCTCACCTGTGTCATTATTCATGTATTTGTTTCTACACAAATCATCCTGATGTTCTCTCTCCAATGATTACCTGCAACATGCCATCAGAATTTGCAGCAACAAGAGTACAATTAGAGGGCTTCTGCCTCCAACAAACCCCACTCACAAAGCGCAACTCTGCCCTTCTCCTGAAATCTTCGACACCATCCTCAGCCAATGTACCCACATTACTAGTAGTAAAACCAGTGTCATCAAACTTATTTAGCCAGATAGGACTTCCCCACCGGCAATCATAAGCAAACACCTCATTGCTTTCAGACCCACAAGCCAATAGCCCTCCCTCCTGCCACACAGAAAGGCCTACAAATTTTCTCCTGTTAGAATGCCCCCTAAACGTCCTCACAGGCAACATACCTTCTTGTATTGACCTTGAAATGTCCCAGAGCTTGAGCGAGCCATCAGTAGAGGCAGAAACAACCATGCTGTCTCCAAAAAATTTAACAGAACTTACAGGTCTGCTATGGCCATGCAAAGCAAACAAAGCAGAATCAGAATCAGAAGAAGAAGAAGCTAATTTCCTTGTATCATAAACATAGACTCTGTGATCAGAGCAGGCAAAGGCCATGAGGTTGGCATTGTAAGCACTGAACTCTGCACAGCATACTGGACTCTTGGATGGAATTGCTAAAACCATTAGTGTCTGATTGGTCTTTCTGTCCCACATTTGCACTGTGCCATCGTCAGAAGCTGATGCACACAGACTTGTATTCCACTGAGAATAATCAACACTCCACACCCTTCTACCACCATGTTCATCCCTCTCAAACACAGCAATTCCTCTCTCAACATCCCACTCTGTAACAACTCCATCATAGTCCCCACTGCCTATAACCAGATCTCCACTGGCAGGGTGCCATTTCAGGCTGCTCAGCTTTGCAGATGTGGAGATAACAGCAGCTTGTATAGATGAGCTCTGTTCAACATACAATACATCATTACCACAGAATCTGTTTCTCTTCTCCACAGAATTCTCATCAATATCCATTAAATCATTTTCTTTATCTTCATGGCTGCAACATTGTTGTAAGTCTATCAGATTGTTGAAGTTGTATAGCCTGATTTTCCTGGCTATTCCTCCAGTGGCCAGCCACTGACACTCCTTTGCATCAAATGCAAGGGCTCCAATGCAATCTGATGCACCTGAAGGCCCAACCACTGTGCACACCTTCAAGTCCCATTCTGATTTATTCTCTTCTAAATCTGATGAATATTCTCTTTTACTACATCGGTTTGCATGACTAGCACTATCATTTCCTCCATTACTTCCCATCTAATCTTGTCTTTTTCAGTGTGCTTGGCTCTTGTTCTCTTGTCTGCTACAATGCCCATTAACAATGTGTCACAGAATGCATATTGAAGACTCCTGTACTCCATGAGAAGTTGATATCCATGTGGGTTCTCAGGATTAATATTTCTAAAAGCACCCACTTGACAGAACATATACTTTGGTTGGATATCCAATCATAGGAAAAACATTGTCACTTGATTTCACGTCTATGCCATTCACTATAATATTTGAAACAAACAATATCTAATCAATGAGCAGGTTCAAAAACCCATTTCTATGCCCTTCAAAAGTGCATTTCACAGAAATACAATCTATACCCAGAAAAATATCTTCATGTGGCTGCAGATATCACAAAAATCCACAAGAAAATCCATACTACAAATATCCTGAAGATATACATTTGACATATATCCACTGGTTGACGAGGGAAAGAAAAGATGACGCAGCATCATACAAAGCAGACGACCTGGGTGGCCATTCCTCTTCCACCAAAATTCCTACCCTTAAAAAGTATGAACGCAAAGCCCTCTACGTGGTATAGTGAGCAACACATAAATGGTATTCGGTTCTTTATGGATCGGTGCACCAGATGTTAAATGTGTACCATGTGGGTCTTTCCTGTCGAGAGAAGTATGATAAAGTTTATGGAACGACCTAATTATTGTCACCTTTTTGAAAGCGAGATTTAAATCCAAACAACTTTTTATCTTGTCCATGAATGATGTTCCACCCCCTTTGAGGATAACTTTAAAGTAGAGATGCAACCATATCAATACTAGGAGTGCCCGGTGGAAAATTAAAGAGAAGGAAGATTTCGAGAAAATTTACTTGGGAGGAGAAGTCAATTTTTTGAGGTCGTTCTGGTATTGTGGTAGTTCTTTTTCACTTACTTTATCAATGTAGATGGTCGTGGTTAAACGGGCTTCTGATCATTTGCAAGATTTGAATATTGTGGAAAGGGGTCAATTACCCTCGGATTTGTTACAAAAGTTGGACCAGCTAGTGGAGATTGATAGGGATGTGTAATGCCCTTACTTTGTATTGCTCTTTTTAGGATTGAATAAATTTTTATCCATCTTTTAGACAAATTCATAACCTAATTGAACGACAGATTGCTCCTTTAAGAAACAAAAGTTGAGTCTCACTAATGGAAACTACACATAAATAAACACTTTTAATTTATAATCTAATTGAACGACAAATTCCTTCTCTAAGAAACAAAAGTTGAGTCTCACCAATGGAAACCACACATAAATTAACACTTTTAATTCATAATCTAATTGAATGATAGATTGCTCCTCTAAGAAACAAAAGTTAAGTCCCATCGATGAAAACCATGTATAAATTAATGTTTCTAATTGTACTATTCATATACATGTATTTAATCGAGCCAACACAATTATATTGATTTAGAGATTTAATAAAAAGATATTAGAATTAGCACTTGTATTGTTAAAATCTATGTAATGATTTTGTTGATAAGGTTATGATGATATTGTTGATATTAAGAAACTATAGATGGAGATGAAAATTAAAGAAAATTTCTTAATATAATATAATTAATGATTCAAGGTTTTTCCTCGTTGATTGAGAATTCCTTCTAGATATTTAGAAGTCTCATTAAGACGATAATACAATGGTCCAACAACTTGAAAGAAAGAGAATGCAAGGGGTTCTAGAGATTTAGGGAGAAACTAAAAATCCTTGAACAAAATCTATATTGATTTCATGCCTTTTGAACAAGAAAGGAGATTAAATGAAATAGAAAAAGAATTTGTCTTGTCTAACATCCAACCACAACCAACTTACAAATAGATAATAAAGTTTGAATGAGTCAACCCACAACTAATTCTCCCTTGCCTCTTAAGGTGGTTTTATTAGAATGAAACTAGACCACTTGAAGATATTTTATAATTAGGAGGTGACGACTCACAATGCACTTAATTTGGAAGTTATAGATTGTACACTAGCACATAGGCTAGTCAATGGAAATTAGTTAATGTATTACTTCTAAAGTTCATGTGCTAACTAGTTGGGTTTAGTTCTTGGTAAAAATAAGGTTATAGTGGGTAGTGCCATGAAGGATTAGATTTGTTCCTAAATTGTGCCTCTTGTTTTGGCCATTACATTCTTTCAATTTTAATGTTAGTAGTATAGTATTAGGTTGCATTTTAGTAAAATATTTAGTTCTAATTAGATTGGCACAAAACTATTTGAAGGTACACCACTAGTAGCAATATTTAGTTTCATATAAAATAGGGATGTACATTGGTGAACAAGGCATAGAGTGGAAATTAATGCTAGAAAATTAGGGTCAATATAATGTCTCATTCCAAATTAAATTCAATTTGATAGACTATGTCTCATTTCCAATATCTCCAATGAGCTAAGGTAAGCAATTAGGAAATACATTATTTAATATTCATTGTGTTCTCACAATAATTAGAATTTTGGAAGATTAATGTCATAAATATAAATTATTTTATTTTGGAATTTTATACCAAGGGAGGCATTGGGATTTTCAAGAGGCTATTTGTAACTCCTCATAGCTAATTTGATTTTATTTTGATTCATGGGAGAAACTATTTTAAATAGGGAATTACAGACTTATATTAGCATATAATTACAAGAGTGCAAATAAAGGAAATTAATATATTTTATTTCCCCAAGAATGAGGCTTTGAATATTGGGTACCAAGATTGTTGCAATCATCTATATATTGTTGGAGTTTTCATTGTGTGGATTATATCACATTTTCATACAAAAAGACTGCCAATTTTATTTAAGCACTTGTGTTCATACAATTTCTTTTGCGGATGAAAACCCATAAAAGATTGTAATCAGTGGAAATGTTAGATCAATCATTTATTAGTTAATAATTGATTAATCTTTAATTGATTATTAATCTAATTTCACTTTATGCACTTAAGCTAAGCTTAGGAGAGTTTTTTTTCTTTTATTCGTTTGATCATTATTAGATCATTGTCTAATCACATGTGATGTCATGATCTAATCCCTTTATCATTTAGGGTTTGTTCTTATAAGCACTCTCCTTCATTGTGTTATTAAGCAACTCTAGTAATTCAATAATTCTATAAGATTTTCTTTTTGAGGAAATAGCAAATTATTGTTTGCAACTCTCATGTGTGGAAGGTGTTCTTGTTTGTTGTTTGATTAGGTGCTTCTTGTATGCTTTCACAATTTCAACATGGTATCAAAATGAGTCTATTTTTCCTATTTGTGAGTCAAAATCTCATAAAAAAGCCTCAAAACATGGCATGGTAAATACATTTCCCAATGCATCCATAATAGAGTAGAAAGTAGAAGAGAAGACCTAAAATGGTCCCTGAAGCTTAGACAAGATTAGGAAAACATATTATTTGTCAGTTTTATTCCTCCCACAACCCTACAAGAGTGATTTGAGTAACTTAAAATTCATCAAGAAGTCTTCAATGGAGGGGAAAGAATCAAGTACAAGTGAAGTCAATTTTACCTCAATCTGAAGTGCTCATAACTTATTAATAGTGCCAAAAAGGTCTTTGAACTTCTCCCACATATCCCTAGGAGAGGTGTAAGACTCAATATGAAGAAAAAAAAAACTATCTGAAACCTATAATCAAATTAGTCCCATAGCCTCATCCATCTTGTTCTTTTGCTAAAGTATCTCAAATTGACAAGTCAATGTTGGCTATAATCGCACTATGTTATAAAGTGTCATGGGGGGTTGTGTAGTGCCTTTATTTTGTCATCACACCTTTTCAAGTGAGTTCCTTCCACGATATAAATGAATCCTAGTGATTCTTGCCTCATGTGTGTGTGTCATAGATCACATAGCCTTTTCAATTGTAAGTGCTTTCATGTGTATGTCCAACTGTTCTTTCTTCTCCTTCATGCACTTCTTGGTGACACATATTTTTATTGGACCTGTCATGGCTCTCTATTGTCTATATTATGGGGGGGTTCTACAATTGGTGCTAACGTTTCCTTGGTTTCATTTTGAATGATCTATGTATCTAGTTTGTGTTCCTATGTACTAAGCAAATGTAGTGACTGGTTACCAATTCATTTAGATTGGATGGACCACTATGTTGCACTATGTTGTCATTAGTGTTGTCATTGATGTAAACCTCTAGTGTGGTCATGATGAGAAGGTGCTTGTGGTGTTGAGCAGGTGTTGCGGATGCAACAGGATCACTTGGTCTCCAAGTGCTTTTGAGAAAAATTACATAAAGAGTGTACCAGATTTCAAGAATGTGTTTTGTGTTGTGCTCCACATTTCTTCACTCTTGAAGTTGTGCTTGTGCAGTTTGGATGTGATGATTAGAAGCCTTTGAAGGTGTTATATCTAGAGTTTTAGGTTTTGGATCATGTGGTAGTAGAAGATGTGTTTGATAGTGTCTGGCTTGTGAAGAGGGACATCTGGGAGAAATGGAATTGCATCGTATTTCTCTATGTTGAAGTTTCTTGTCTTATGGATTTGGGAATGTTCTAATGATTCTTGTAGCTATCTTCCCTAAATGGTTTGGTGTTCAGTTGTTTTGCAAACTTGGTTCATGAATTGTATCTCAGTAACAATTTGACTAGTTGCATAGGATGATAGCATTTTCAATTTCATGTGTTTGCTCTAGTGATTTTTAATATTCTATTGGTGTTGGAATATTCTAGGATTTAGTGTAATGTTTCTATGCGGTCTATAGGATGTTTTTGGACCTAGTGAAGTGTGTATGTATTTGCTTGGTAGCGTTAATGTTGGTTTGGCCACCATTGTGTGTTAGTGCTATTTATGGATGTGCTTCATGGATTGTGGAAGCATAGTATAGCATGTCAGTATAGATTTGGGTCCTGGTTAACCCTTGGTGTGGTCCACTTTCACTTCTTTCCACCGCAAAAGTGTTTGGTGTCAACCTATTTGGTGATTGTGCATTTGAGGTGCATATGTTTCATTGAAGCCAACTTGGAGAAGGTTATTCATGATTGTGGAAGGTATATATGCAAGTTCAATTGTTGGATAATTGTGTGATGTCAAGGGTGGTGTGAAATTAAGTACATGTGATCATATGTTGCAATCTAAATGTGAGCAAGAACGCCTAAGACTAAGAGAAGTAGTGAGCAGAAGGTGTCTACATTTCATTGTTCTTGAAGTTGTCGGTGGCAATGAGTTGAAGGTTATGGTGGTTTCTCCTGTTGCTATGAGGTAGTGAACTTCCTTGTAATTGTAGACACTTAAAATTTTCCAAATTGATATTGCACACTTGAATCTAATTACTAACACCATTTCATCTTGAAATTCACCTCTTTTTCAACTGTTTAATTGAATAATCCTAGTTATTTAATTAAATTCATCATTCTCATCTATTAATATGATAATTAATTTCATTAGGTTAATTCACCCCCTTTCACATGAACTTTTCATCTTGTTTAATTAGATAATGCAAATTATTTAAATTAAACTCATTATGTCCTCTCATTTAATTAAATAATCTAAATTATTGAATTAAATGTCACTTAACCCCCTTCATTAAATAAATTAATTATTTAATGAGAACTCCTAATTTCACTCAACTTGCATTTAATTATCTAATTCCTATTTTCCCTCACCCTCCCACTTGCATGAGAATATTCCCTTGGAATATTCTTCCATTTGAACTCAAAAAAGGGAATATTCTTTTGTAACAAACTTTCTAACAATTTTGAAAGTGTGCTGCTTTGAATCATTGTGAGCCATTGATTGAATCTTTGATCCATGTGATCTTTCATTTTCATCCATTGATGAGAATCCTTGATCCATGCCTTCACCTCTAATTGCATCTCAACCTGTGATTGATCAAATCAATCTTGACCCTTGATTCACCATTTTCTCCTATAAATACTCCTCACTTCTATGAGAAAAGGATCCACAATCATTTGAGAAAATTTATGTTATTTAAGTGCATCCACACTTTCACCCATTAGAATTCATTTGAACATTTTTCATCCATTGTGGTTCAAATCACCATTACCATTCGTCAATCTATCAAACCAAGCTTGTTTCGATATAAGGGATTGGGAAAGGGCTACCATTCCACACAAATACAACACCAATCCCCCAATGGTATGAGGTTTGAGGCATTTAACTAGGTTTCCTTTATGCATTTCTTCATTGTTTTGTTTAATGGCTTCTTTGTTTCATGCTTTCAAGAATTTCATTGGGATTATAGCTTAGTTAGTTAAATATTGCTTAGAATCTATTGGATCTACTGTATTTAGCTCATACTATGATTATAGTCACAGTAATAGTCTCTTTATAATTTCTTATATTCTAGAAGAAGTGATCTTCCTAGGCAGTGAGCCTTTCTATCTTTTGGATAGTGAGCCCTTCTAGAAGTGAACCTTTTGTAATTGGTGTTGATATTCATATAGTGAGCTAATCCTCATTGTGTTTTTCCCCTATTGGGTTTTCCATATAAAATGTAGTGTTCTATTGTGCATGGTTGTTGATGTGTTGATGTTTCATTTGTTTACATTCATGCTAACGCTTAATAAGGGTTTGAAGATTAATGAGGGTTTGCAGGTTTTAATGCACAACTGATTCACCCCCTCTTAGTTCTCTTGTATGTCTAACAATTGGTATCAGAGTAGAGGTTCCTTGGAAGAAGCTTAATCGCTTGAGGTAGATCAGGATGGCACACAGGAATGATGTCAAATTCCTCATGTTCGATGGAACAAATTATGCCTTCTAGAAAGCAATAATGAAATCCTTTCTTGTCTCATTAGGGTTTATAGTATGGAAATCAATTGAAATGGATATAGTATGCCTACTACTCCTCCGACAAGTGAAGATGATATCAAGGATTATGAGGATAATGGAAAAGTAAGGAATTCTATTTTGAGTGGACTCTTTGATTCAAAACTTGTGAAAGTGATAAGCTACAAAACTGCTGAAGAAGTCTAGGAGAAGTTGAAAATCATTTATGAAGGAGATGCTAAGGTCAATCAAGCAAAGACGTAGAATTTCAAAGCTAAATTTGAAACCCTAAGAATGTTAGAAGATGAAGATATTGTAGACTACATGCTCAAGGTAGATGAAATTGTCAATACAATCAATGGTCTAGGTGGAAAACTAGAGTAAAGTGAAATTTTGAAAAAGGTATTGAGAGCCCTTCCTAAATCTTATAGTGCTAAATTTTTTTCTTTTGAGGAAGCTCAAAATCTAGATCAATATTCTAGAGATCAATTGTTTGGTGCTTTAACTACTTTTGAATTAAGAGAGTTTGACAAAGATGCTTCAAGGAAAGAAACTACTTTTAAAGTTAGCAAGAAAGAGAGGAATGATGAATTTGATCTAGATGATCTTTGATGAAGTGGAAGAAAATTTTATAAGAAGATTGAAAAATAGCACTAGCAAATACAGAGGTAAGTTACCCTTCAAGTGTTTTAATTGTGGTAAGATAGGTCATTATGCTTCAAAATTTCCAAGAAAAGTTTCAAATGACAAACATAAAGATCATATAGGTAAATCTTTCAAAAAGAGTTATTATGTTAAAGAATACAATGTTAAATCTGATGATGAGCAATCAGACTATCCAGATGATGAAAGTGATGAGTACTTGTTCATGGCTTTGAATGTTGGAACTAATTCTACTAACCCTAAAAGATGTGTGAAGAAAATTTCTCTAGAAGCAGGTCACAATATTGAAGGAACTATGTTGACTTCCTTTCATGCAAGAGAGGAGAGAAACTACTAGATAATTAATAGTGGATGCTCAAATCATATGACAGGTGATAAGAGTAAGTTTGTTAAACTTGAGAAGTATGATGGTGGTCTTGTTAAGTTTGGTGATGACACATCTGCTAAGATCTATAGAAATGGTTCAATTAGTTTTGATGGAAAGCATAGGACAGATGATGCTTTTTATGTCAAGGGTCTCTGGAATAATATCCTCAATGTAGGACAAATGTGTAGTGGATGATGCAATCTAGTGTTTCAAGATGATGGTTGTGAAATCAGAAAAGGAAGATCTAGAACTTTGGTTATTGCAGGAATGAAGACAGAAGGGAATGTTTATAAACTCAAAGGTTTTGGTGGTGAGTGCTTTATGACTTAAATAAATGAAAGTTGGTTGTGGAATAGAAGAACGTGCAATATCAATTTTAGTAGCCTACTAAAGATCGACTCTACTCATGCTATGAGAGACATACCAAGAATTACAAATCATATCAATGTAGTTTGCAAAGAGTGTCAGTGGAAAACAGACAAAGAATAGGTTCAAAACTAAGGAATACTCTAATACATGACCTTTTGAGTTGGTGCATATAGATCTATTATGCCTTGCATAACCACCCCATTTTCTTTTTGGTCAAAATGGGTCCCCCTTTTATTTTTGTTCCTCTTTTTTGTTTTATTTTTCCCTTGTTTTGTTTTTCTTTGTTCTTGGGAGTTCTTTCTCTCTCTCACTTTGTTTTTCTCTTTATGCCTATCAAGTTTTGGGTCTCGAAATGGACCTTGGACCTTCCACAGAAAGGTTTGGGTCTGGTTTGGTTTTTTGGGTCCTACTATTCTTGTTCTTGTTAGGATTTGGGTCCCGAGGTAGACTTTGGACCTTTCCATAAAAGGTCCAAGTTTGCTTTCTATCCCTAACCCCGCTATTGTTCTTTTATCAAGATCAAAAGTCAAACTCAAACTTGGACTCTATTTCATAGGGTCCAAATCCGTTTTTGACTCTCGACCCTACATGGTTTTTCTTGTGTCCTTTTGATTGTTGGGTTCAAAATTTGGCTTCGAACTTGGACAATTTCTCTTGTGTCCAAGTTTGTTTCTTGTTTTTGACCCTATGTTCTCTTTTTGTGTCCAACCTACCTTGACCCACTTAGGAATGGAAGTCTCGAATAGACTTTTTGACTTTGGTCCTAATCCTTGTGTCCAACCTAACCCCAAAATTTTGATCACAAATCACATTAATGATAGATTTTTTCACACAAGTTGGATCGACTTATAATCAGATTTATTTCTCAAAATTGATCATAATTGCATTGAATCATTACAAATTGGAGTTGTGAAGACTACTTGGAGCATTTGAAGCAGTGGGGTGTTCGATTGATCATCTGCTTGTGGATTTCCTTGCCTTGGTTATGTTTCGAGGTTGGTCTTTGTTGTTTTTGTTCCATCCTTATTTCTTGAGTTTCACTTTTCTTGTTGGGTATTTTTCTTGTTGTTTTTGTGTGTTTTCTTTCTCATTTGTGGCATTTTTCTTCCCATTTGGGCTTTTTTTTTCCTTTGTTTGAGGGTGTTGTTTTATAAGTTGTTGAATTGAGTTCTCACCCATGGTCTGATCAGGATCCTCGATATCGACATCCTTTTTCCTATGGGATCTCTCATCCCCACTATGCCCTAGGGTTTCCTTACAATAAATCTAGCCTAAATTGGAATGCGAAGTTAACTCACCCAAAAATGACCTTGCAAGACTTGAAACCCCACACTACTCTTTTTCATGAAAATTTGGGTATGGGATTCATTCCCGACCTTGATTCCCAAGCTTAAATGTGATCAAAGCATACAGTTTTAAAATCCATCTTTGGTCCTTTCAAAATCTCAAGTCCCAATGGGACACTCTATCAAAGAGTTTGGATCTAGGATCCATTCCCAATCCTAATTTTTGAATCATGATTTAAACAATTATCCTTGTGGGGTTCGTCACCCCAAGAATCCTTTTAATAAAAGGGTTTGAGCCCAAAAACCATCTCTGATCCTAATTTCTAACCAATAGAGCACTGTTAAGTTAGCCAATTGTGAAATTTTTTTTGGTTCACATGGGATGCAAAGTTCTAAGGAGACACTTACCCATGAGGTCCTATTTCGAAGTCCAATCCTACTCCCGACTTCTGATGAACATAATCCTATAGTCCTTCAAGTTTCCATAAACTTGAAGGCACTTCTTATAGATTGGTCCGTTTGGGACTCCCAATCTTGATCAAACCCAAAGGATAAAGGTCTAGGTTCAGATTTTGTATCCGACCTCGACACTTGCAACTTATGACTCATGTCAAGATCTTGAATCCCGATCGGATTTCATTGAGAGGGTCCACATCCTAGGTCTATCCCCAACTACGATGCCTGAAAATTTAAGATGAAGTCCCATCAGACCTCCAAGATCTAATCAAACTCTCTACCTTATAGTCCAGATCCCAAGTCCATTCTCAATCTCAATTCTTGACAAAAGGCTAGGAATTTCTTGTGTTTTAAAGATGTCCTTGTTGGGTTTGAAAACTCAATAGGGCATAATTACATAATCACTGTAAAACCAAGTTTTGTAAACAATCTTTGTAGAATTTTGAAAAACTCTCAATTGCTTTTTATTAGGTACCCTAAATGTTTGAATCGAGTGGAGAATCTAGTGGTGAAGAAGCACAAAGAGAGCCAAAATACAAGAAGACTAAAGCAAAACAACTACTCACCATGAATTATAAGTTTTAGGGGGCTCTTGTGGTCTCTAAATTCACTTCGAAGGTGATGAAGATTACAGATATAGAAATATGACATATAGACATGGATGGAGTCCTTCAAAAAAGATACTTTCTCAATAGATGCCTCTCCAAGGGCAAAGAAGATAGTTGCCTCAAGACTGGCCCATGTTGCATCATTTCTGGTTGTAGTTAAGTGTCCTAAGTTTATACTAACTACAACAACTTCTACAACCTAATGCAAAAGAAGTGTATTGACCCCTGGGGTATTGAGATCATTGACCTCTCTCTAGCAATGATTAGAGTAGTTGATGACTTACCTCCATACCCAAATTTGAGAACTATAATAGAGGCACAAGAAATTGAGCAATATGAGAAGGATGTTAGAGGCCATTAGAGGTAATTGAATAAGAAATGGCTAAAGAAAAAAAGGAAATCAATTTCCAAACTCCGTATGAAGTTCAAAAGATCAAACTTATATTATGAAATAGGAGATACAATCACATTATTGTGTAGGGTGTTTGGTAAGGAAGACTCTCATGTGTATGAAGTCTAGATATTCCATTTCATTGAGATCATCTTAAAAGGATAATTCTTCCTAGATTGGAATCAGATAATATTCATAATCAATTGACCATAGTCAAGGAGTCTAAGGAATTCTTCATGTCTTCATATGTTGTATATTGTGTTGTAAGGATGGGTAATTTCACAGGGTTGAATATTGTAGAGATCAAAGGGGAAGGACTAGGGAAAAGTAAACTATGCGAATACTATGACCAATTAGGGCATAAGAAAGTAGAAAAATATTTCAAATGGGTGAATGATGCTTTTTTGTATGTAGTCATCAACCAACTAACTGATGATATAGGATTCAAACCTTAACAAAGGAAGCTATGGCTTTGTAGGTGAGTGGGGAAACTTGTTTGTACAGTTCCCTAAGTTTGCATACATTCAACTCTTTGGATATGATAAGGATCCATTTCTTCTACCAATATTTTTTAGTGACAAGTTAATATTGATTGAGTTCTCCGAACAAATGGACATCAATTTAAAGTTCTCTAGTAAGCACAAGGAAAGGGGCATGAAATACCTAATTACTCTTGGTTTTTACTCATGTCTACCAGTGGTAGCTACCAAAATAGCCATGAAAGAGTTGCAGGAAATAAACATGAAGTAGTATGTTCCAAGGGACAACTTCGATCCAAAAGGAAAGATGAACAATCTCTATGCATCTCTCTTCCCATGCCATAGACCAAACATCAAGGACTTATGGGCCAACTTGCAAGATGAGTTTGAGGTACGAAGAAGTTATGAAAGGATGACGATTCCTCAAATGAGATATTTCGGGATCAAGGAGGAAATTCTAGAAGGGTTGTCTGACAATGGTCAGACAATTGATCCCTTGTATGATTTCAAAGGAATTGCCACAAGGACTTTGGATGCTATTAACTGGATGGAAAAAGAGGAGTTCTCAATGGATCAAATTTCTATGGGAGTGGTGGAAAGGAGTATCTCTTAGATAGATCTTTGGATTAAGAATTACAAGGTGAACGGGTCTACTTATAGGAAGTGTAAAGGGAAAGACACCAAGACTTCTTCGGAGGTGTCTACCAAGGAATATAGGAGACCGAAGAAGAAGATACCTCCCCAAACCAGCGAGGATAATGAACCCATCTTGGAGAAGGTAGCAAATGAGTTCAAGAAGGCATCTACCACATTTATGGCTACTTCCATAGGGGTAGTTTCTGGGCTTGGTGTAATACACATTTCCCAAGTGATGCCTTTAGGTGAGACTTTTATAAAAGAAACTACTCCCACTACTACACAAGCAATATAATTGACAATAGAAATAGGTGAAGAGACCCCAATAATAAACATAACAGAATCTCCACCAACTATTGACACTTCAAAAATCCCTAAGGAGGAAGAAGAAAAAAAAGGTTATGAGTATGAGAGAACTAAATCCCCTAAGGGTACACGGTCAAAGGAGCTGAAGATGGTTGTTACAACCCATTTTGTGATTACCAATTACTGTTACTTTTTATGAGTTAAAATGTTAATAGAAGAATATGTTTTTGTATTTATTTAGATGGAGATGAGATAAATGAATGTGTAATGTATTATGAATTCTTTAAATGCTTTGATAATAAAAATAATATATGATGTATATGAATGTTATGTTATCGACTAACTTCTTTTATGATGCACTAAGTTGGATGCAAAAAAGAATAGCCCTCTAATAAGAGAGGGGGAGTATCACCCAGGAGAGGAGTTTGGTATGATAACCACTAATGTACCTACTTAAGCTATGACACACTCACAACCTAGTTTAGTCAAGTTAAGTCAAGTTAGTTCAGGATTCGGTAAGTAAACCCTTGGTCATAGTTTTTGGGATGATTGGAATGATTGTGTAAGGCCTTTGATTTCCTTCGGTTATTTCTATGGTTTGAATTAAAGTGACTAAATCTCTATGTTGGGTATATGTTCTTCGTGTATTTTATATATGTGTGTGTGTGTTTGTGTGTATGTATGTATGTATGTATGTATGTATATATATACATATATTGTATACACCTAAAATTGGTCTTGATAATCTAATTAATTATATGTGATTTATTTGATTAATTAACCTTTAATTCTTCTACTATTAAATAAATAAAAATATTTATTTATATAGTTCATCTTCTAAATTCTTCAATCTTTATTCTTTTATTTCGTCTTAATTAAATAAACGAATTTCACTTTGTTTTATTTAATTATTATTATCAAATTCTTCTACTATTAAATAAATAGAAATATTTATTTAGTTTACATATATATTCTTTTGATTATTCTATCTTAATAAAATAATCAAACTTCAATAGTTCTTTATTTAATTATCATTTATCTCTCTTTTATTAAATAAACAATATCAAAAAAATATTTGTTTATTAATAATTGTTATTTCTTCCTAAATTTGAATAAATCTAAATATTCAAATATATTCATATTTCTACAGCTCATCATATTTTACCTACCAAATTAGATATAAAACATCTAATTTAATTCAACTGGCATTCACAAAAAAGTTGTGGAGACAAATTGGAGACAAACTTATAGGAAATCCTCTTCAATCTCTTTCCTTTGATTCTTCCAATCCTCTAGCAAGATGTTTTTCTGGGGAGGAAGAATCCCCATGATCAGCTCAAGCTTCTTCATCTCTCACCATTCAATCCTCCAGATCAAATCCAAGCCTTTGTTGTGCTGCCACATCACAAGATGTTGTCATGAATCTATATATATAACCTTCTGAAGTAGGAAATAGATCCCAACTTTGTGCAAACTTACTCTGCAGGAATAACAATCAAGCAATCAAGCATCTTAGCAATAGCAATATCATTTGGCAATAGCAATCATAGCATTTTAGAATCAATATCATAGCTACATCATAGATCATTGTAGCTTCCTTTTTATCATATTCATGTCATCATAGATTACAGTAGCTTCATCATATCATCTAGAAATCACCATACAGGATTAGATTATTGCATTTAACAGCATCTCATTCTCTAGATTGACATTTTAATAGTCACAATGCTTACCAAATCTAAGAGCCCCGCGACTTAATGAATCTTTAGAGATATAGAACAATATGACGTTTTCAATAGATTTATATTTTTAAATTAGTTTAATTTCTTTTAAATCTTTGATATAATGTCTTATTAAGAAATGTTCTTAGTTATTTTACTTTTTACTTATTCCACACACTATATATATATAGATATGTATATACATTAAATGTATATATGTATATATATGTGATAACTCATGCATGTGTGCATATAAGTGTGTTGATTCATAGGTAGAAATACTTACATATACTCATACGTGGATACATCATATACATGGGAAATCAATTGGACATATATATACACTTTGTATATATACTTATCAATATATGTGTGTGTGTGTGTGTGTGTATTAATAAGATGTTAAAATAATGATATATATGTATATATGTATATATTTTATAATGTTTACTTACATACATACGTATATATTAATATGTGTTTATATATTTAAAAATATATATGTATGCGATTGGCAATTGAATGGTTTTAATATATATGCTAATACATGTGTGTGTATTATAATGGTAAAGCATTATAATATATATATATATATATTGTTAAATGTATTGAATGATGTGATAAAATATCATCGCATATAATGCAAAGTTAATAAACAATGTTTAAACCGAATGGTACACATAAGTTATGTGATTTTATGAACATAGTATAAGTAGTGAATAATCATAAAGCATGCACATATATTGAAATAAAATGCAGCTCGCATAAAGTGAGTCATTGAAAATGCAAAGTATATGAAATAAAGGTGAAACTATATTGTTGTTCCATGTAAATAGGAATACATTTTAAAAAATAAAACTGTTGTGTAAAATAAAAGCCACACATTGTTGTTGCAAGGCGTTGGACTTGGTCAAAGCCACGAGTTGGAAGAAGGAAAAGAGAGTTTGTTTTGTATTAGACTAGCAGCAACCATTATAGGTTCCATAAGAATAAACTTGGCATGAAAAGAGCCACACTGAGTAGTAGGAAGCTATAGGGAAACCATAACAGATGCTTTAACTTAGTAAATTTTCCATGAGCTAACTGGAAAGTGGCGACTTAGCCATGATTTAGAGGCTATTTTTACTCAGACTATATATGTGTTAGAATTCTAATTCTTTTAGCTGTCATATTTCACTCAATTCTGCTTAATCGACCTGTTTAGAGGTGGAGTTGGTTTTGGAATTGTGTTATTATTTTTAGAGGTGTCAATGGGATGGAAAAGGTGGCAATTTTAGGAGATAAACTATAGCATTGAGTTTCGCAATGTTAATTATAAATAGAGGGTAGCCTCTTAGTCTTGGCATTTGTTTTGGAATTCATTTGTTTCTATTTTGTTGTGGGTTTTTGTATGCAAGTAGTGTTAAGTGCAAGTAGTGAGAAGTGATATTTCTTGAGTGTTTGTGAAGTTATTTATTGAGAGATTTTGAGTGTGGGAAAGAGGCTAGAATTGGCGATAAGCTGAAAGTAGAAGGAGAAACAAGTGGAGTCTCGGGATTAAGCTTTAAGGGAAATTTCTTCATTGGAAGAAAAATTTCTAGGCATGCTATTCTATCTTATTTGTTATTATCTTCTATTCAATTTCATGTGTTTGCAAGTGCTTGAGGAATTGGTGATTGTATTTTACATAAAGCTTGCTTATATGTTGAATGTGAAATCTTATTAGATTAAATATGCATATATCTATTATGTAGAAGCATGAGATTTTATTTATTAGATGAAGATAATGTATTATTATTATATCTAAGATATCGTAGGCCAAATGTATGGTAGCATGAATTGTAATATTGGGAAATGGTATGATATAGAAGTGTTATGTTGAGATTGTCATGTTATGAAAACCTATATATGTAATGATGTTTGTTCCTAGGACTAGGATAAACCAAGGTTGGGAGTAACCTATATGGTCAATAAGATCACTTGAATGTACAATACCTTTTGGGATGCAATCATGTTATGATGTATGTGGAATAATCTCGTCAAGAGTCACTATGGTCATGTTATTTACCAAATCAAGAAAGGTTGTGGGTGAACATACAACATCCACTTCATAGAAGTGAGACACCACTTCTTAGAAAGTGAGTTTGATATATTATCAAATATTTGGCCAAAGTAAGTGTAAGTTGCCCCTATGTACACTTGTTAGTTCATTGTGAGCCAAGACTGCATAACTAAGTTGTGAATGTCATGCATGTAGATGAGTATCCACTATATGGTAGCTCTATTTATGTAGGACACAACACCATGCTTGGGTAGGCTATTATTATGAGGGTTACCAAACCATCCTCTTTTTTGAAGGGAGGATCATCTTACCAATTAATGCAGTCCACAGTCGAGATTTGAGGATGTATGTCTAGGAAGGGACATCTAGACCATTTTTACTTTGTTTCATTGAGCTCTTGAAACCTATGTATGTAATCATGATCTTGTATCTTTATGGAAAATGTATTTGAAAAATGAAATCATTACTTGGGATTATGTAATGTTACTTTATTAAAGCAGTGGAAATTTGAAATGGGTTTATTTTGAATATGCATCTTTGTTATTGAAATGGAAAATATGGAAAAAAAATTATTACTATGTGTTGGTAAACTTATACTATTCACATATGGGTTAAAAATTAGGTGAAAACAATAGGTAAAACATTGGGCTTGTTACATGTGGTATCAGAGCCAAGTTCAACTCTAGAACATATGAGCTCACTATGCTATTCTTTCATCCAACATTATGTGAATCTAATGTTTGGACTTCTTATGTGATCTTTAATTAAAGGTTTGCAAAATAACTTGCACTTAATTCTAATTACAGATTTTATCCCTGATCGCAAACAAAATTGTGTGGTTATGTAGTTTAACCTTTGAAATTATAGGAATTGAGTGCACTTAATCTTTAACACAATTTAATGACTCTAACTAATTACTTAAATGATGTAATTAACATTCAAAGTATGAATTAAAACTAGAAAGAATGAGAGAGAAAAGACAGAAGAGAGAGAATACAGAGACAACAAGGAACTTGATAACGGAGTTCACCCATACGTTTGAGCTACGTCTTTGGGTTCGCTTCTCAATGAGGAACTGCTTTATTAATGGTGCTAAACTTATTTTCCTTATTACATCATTCAAACCTCAAAACCTGCATTACAAAGTCTCGTACAGTCTCTTGCCAGCACCTTCAAAATTCCTTCCCAATATGCCTAATTTCTCCACCATGAAATCCTTTCCCAAAATAAAATTGATTCTAAGAGCAAAAATCCCCCCTTTTATACATAAAATTTACCCAATATGGTTAATAACCATATGATTTTGAAAATCAGATCTCCTATTTACATGTAATTTTGCAAATCTTCCTTATTTGCAAAAATATCTCCATAAATCCCCCTTTACATCATAAAAAACCTCTAAAATCTCCTATATAATCTTTTAATATTACTTAAATTCATGTTAAGCCCTTTTCATTTTTCATTCTCAGGCTTATTCGTTTTTAGGAGATTTGCTTTTAATTTTGTAGAGGTTGATTTTTAAGAGATGGGGCTTAATCCTTTAAAATTAGGTAGGATTTGGCTTTAAAAGTTGGTTAAAAGAAATTTGCATCCAATGTAGATTAAGCATTGTTGATGACACAATGGTGGAGAGAATTTTGCGGGGCAGGGTGGTCAACGATTTGACCCCTACCCCCACTATTTTAAAACACAACTGGATATAATGCAAAATAGGAGGTCACAGAGTCGAGCCTTCACAAATTTTTTAGTAAATGAAACTATCGAAACCTATTCGATAGAGGAGAGAGAGGGGTGTTGATGAGGTGCCATGTGGCACCACCTAATTGGGCCATGTGGCATCGTGCAATTCATTGTCAAAGACATTGAATGACATGTGGTGCAAAATTATTCACCAATCCCAACACCAATATGTTGACTCAGATGTTGAGTTGGATGCCACATGTCATCGTGTGATTGGTCCACATCATTATTGGTTGCTAACTTGCGTCCATGTCATCATGCTAATGTCAGCATGGTCAACCCATTTTGCTTACAACTTTGACTTGGCATAACATTGTTGTATGAGCTCCATTTGACACAAAATGAGTGGTGTTGGAATCGTCTCATCGAGCTCTTCGATGTGATGTTTTTTAACCAATTTTGGGATGATGAATTTTTTACCTTTCTAACCAGCCTCTAGTACTAGTTTAACCAAAAATTTACCAAGCATAATTCTCACATACGATCTCCTTTTGACACAATTCAAATTGCATCAAGATCATGTTGATGAGCTCTATGCGATGGTGCCAGCTTTGTCGAGTTCTAAGACTATGAAATTTTTGGTCTTTTGGATCCTCTTAGATCATTATGCCAGAATCATGTGTCTCAAAGAAAACTGCAAGGAAGTCAATGATCAAAAATGAGGGCTATATCAAGGCCAAGAAGGAAAGAGAATCCATTGTCAAAACCATTGAGGGAATCAACTATGACAATACAATATGGCTTAGTGACACTGAATCCATTAGCCATGCCTTATACCATCTCAAGAAAGAAAGAAGATGTTGGAAGCAGCTAATTTTGTACCTTCTATCTCTCCAAAAATGTTTGATTCTATATCACTTTCTAGGGATATGCCCTCAAAGTGGATCATTAGTCCTAACTTGATTTTTAGGGACCCTCTTGTACCCTCTTTATCTAAAGTCATTGTAATTGCCTCTAGTGGCAAATCAAAGGGATATGTTCCCCAAAATTATGTTTTTGAAAATGAGTTTGAAGGTTATGTACCCTTTTATTATGTTCCTGAACAACAATTTGAGGGATATGTTCCACTCAGTTATGTATCTGAAAATGAATCTAAGGGATATTCTCTCCTTGACTATTTGAATGGTCATTCTATATAACTCAAGGATGACTGAAAATCATTTGATCTTAATAAAAATCATGTTTTGGAAAAACTTGTGTGCAAAAATTCCTTATTTACTTTATTGTATATGAATGTATTGTTTAAAATGTTTTATAATGTTAAGTAAGCCTTCTTGGGAGCTAATTTCAATGGAACCTCCAAGTGGAATACTATTTTTGTAGAAATGGTTAGAACAAGAACCAACCCTGGGGATAGCCTTGAGGTGGGTCAACCTACAAAAAACTATAAGGCCAAATTGGACCGAATATTGGCTACAATGAATAAAAATAGGGATAGAATTAGCCACCTTGAGCAAGAGGTGAGAGGAGCAAGAAGGCAAGAATAGGAAGTTCTAAATGAAGAGGAGGGGGAGAACTCCAATAATCGTACAACTTTAAGTGATCATGATAATGAAGAATCCCAATCAAAATCTAAGGGAAGTAAGAGGAAATGACTTGCTAATGAATTGTCATGGGATATGAGGAAGTTCACCCCTCCTAAGTTTGAGGGAACCACCAGTGGGGATACAACCAAAGCATGGCTCATGGAAATGGAGAAATATTTTGAGATAAGGAATTACTCTGAAATAACCAAGGCCATTTGGGGATCCTTCAGCTATTTGGGGAATAATCCACATGGAGGATGAACAAAAATATGGAGCTTGGATTGAGTTCCTTAAGTCTCACTTGGGATGGATTTTTGGAAATCTTTTATAAACGGTGGCTTCCTTACCTTTACTTTGATCGAAAGCTAATAGACTTTTAGAATTTAAAGCAAGGAGATTCCTTAATGAATGAGAATTGGGAGAAATTTAGTCATCTTACCAAGTATGTACCTTAGTACCAAAAGGATGAGCGGTTTCAAATTAGAAATTTCATAATGGGCCTTAACTCCCAAATTAGAGAAGTAGATGTGCACGATCCTACTACTATGGACTCAGTGTATGAAAAAGCTATCAAACAAGAATAGAAGCTTGATTCTATCTCTACCTTCCATGAAAGGAGTTGGAAAAATTTCAATTGGTTGCAAGTCAATCAAACTTCTAAGAAGCCTAGTGATCGACAGGACTTTCAAAAGAAAGGAGATAAGAGATTCCACAATAACTAGAATGAATCTAGAGGAGACCACAAGGGAAATAATAATAATAGCAAACCCAATAAAAATGAAGGCAATTCTGGGAATCCAACATCAAGGCAGGGACCATTAAAAGTATGATTCTCATATGGTGGTGATCACTATGCAATTTGGTGTCCCAACAAGCCACCAGGGACACAACCATATGGAAATCCTCTACCTCCTCAACGATTGGAATTCTAGTAGAAAAATCATGCAGCACTAGATAACCAGTAGGCAGAGTATCAGATTACTCCCATAGAAATTTTAGGTACTTTATTTGGCACACCTATTTCAATTCTAATTGACTCTAGTGCTAAAAAAAAATTGTTTAACCTAGTGTAGCTAGTAATATTTCTAAAAAATTTGGCTATATAGAAAAGTCATGGTCTATTGAGTATGCAAACCAGACAAGAGCTAAGGTAGAGAAATGTTTATTTGAAGCAAGAGTTGAACTTCTGAGTTTCTCTACAAAAGTAAATTTGTATGTATCCCCCTAGGTTCATACAATTTCATTTTAGGAATGAATAGATTGTGGAAACATAGCTCTATGTTTCCATAACATATACTATAGAATGTTTAGATGACCTTGGGAAATGGGTATTCTTGCAAGGAACACCTACGGAAGTTAAGTTGTGTAAAATCTCCATCATAAAAATGCATAGAGCTTAGAAGAAAGGATAACAACTTCTTTATGTAAAAATGGAAAAACTGGAAGAGTGCAAGGAGTTCATCTCTCTAAATGATGTAGTGTACTATGGACCCCAGGATCACTAGGAAGTCGAGGAAGGAGAGATGGTGGAATTAGGAAAATCAAATATAGAGGAATATCATATCTTAAGGGACTTTGTGGATGTATTCCCAGATGAACTACCTAGGTTACCTCCCAATTTAGAGTATTTGATTTCTCCATTGATATTGTTTCAGGGTCAAAACCTATATCAAAAGTTTTTTATAGGATGACCAAGATAGATTGAATGGAGTTAAAAGCTCAACTAGAGGATTTGTTGTCCAAAGGATTGGTCAAACCCAATGTTTCACTCTAGGGAGTTCCAATGATCTTCATGGAGAAGGAGGGTACTTTATGCTTGTGAATAGATTATCATTTTCTAAATAAGGAAAAGATAAAGAACAAGTACCCACTATCGTGTATCAATGATCTTTTTTATCAAATGCAAGTAGCGGTGGTGTTTTCAAAAATTAATCTACGATCAAGATATTATCAACTGAGGATCAAGGATGAAGACATATTTAAAACAACCTTCAGGACTAGGTATGGTCATTATGAGTTCACAATCCTACCTTTTGGACTAACTAATGCACCAGCAACATTCATGAACTTGATGAATAATGTATTCAGAGATTGCCTAGACAAGTTTGTGTTGTTCTTATTGGATGACATTCTTATCTACTACAAGAATGAAGAAGAACATCTCCAACATCTAGGGATTGTTCTCCAATGTCTAAGAGAGCATAAGCTTTATGAAAAACTTTTGAAATGTACCTTCTTTCAGAAAGAGGTGTAGTTTCTGGGTCATGTGATTTTAGCTAATGGGATTGCAGTTGATCCAACAAAAATTAAGGTGGTACTTGAATGGCCAATACCAAAGAATGTGCCAAAAGTCTGAAGCTTTATGGATTTGGTAGGATATTATTGAAAGTTTGTAGCAAAATTTTCTAAGATAGCTTTTCCCGTCACATCATTGTAGAGAAAAGGGAAAAAAATTGAATGGTCAGAAAAATGTCACAAGGCATTCGACCAACTTAAGGAGAAGTTAACTACAAATCCAATACTAAAAGTACCAGATTCAAAAGGTGATTTTATTGTCATCACAGATGCTTCAGGAGAAGGTCTTGGTGGATTATTGATGTAGGATGGGTGATTCACCACCTATGAGTCTAGGAAGTTGAATCCTTATGAGAAAAATTATGCTTCACATGATCTAGAATTGACAGCAATTGTCTATGCATTAGAAATGTGGAGGCATTATTTGCTAGGGAAACTATTTGAATTGGAGACCGATCACCACGGTCTGAAGTATTTTTTTACCCAGCTAAATTTGAATGCATGGAAAAGGAGATGGATTGAATTGATATCAAATTATGATTTCAATATCAACTATATCAAGGACAATGAAAACCGAGTTGCAAATGCCCTAAGTCGTAGGAGACATACCTCCTCAATGATATCAATTCAAACTGATTTTAAGAGACAAGTGTTTTAGAGATCTAAGGGTGATGAGTACTATGATAAAGTCAAGCAAGCACTCTCAAATGATCTGCAAGATCCAAGGTATGAAGGATTTCACTTTGAACCTGATGGTTTATCAAGGTTTAAGGGAAGAATCTATGTACCTAACTCTGAGGAATTAAGGAATACAATGTGGAAAGAAGCTCATATTTTACCCTATTCTGGACATCCAAGAGTAAATAAGTTGTTGGCTGATGTAAATCCATTATATTTTTGGAAAGGGATGAAGAAATATGTTGCAATATTTGTAGCAAGTTGCTTAGAATGTCAAATGGTGAAGGCAAAGAATCATAACCCTGTAGAAATTTTGTATCCTCATGAAGTTCCATAAAGGAAATGGAAAGTCATTAGCATGGATTTTGTGCAAGGACTTCCAATGTCTAGGAATAAGCATAATGCCATTTTGGTAGTGGTGGATAAGCTTACCAAGGTAGCTCATTTTATTCCAAGGAATCTAATGGATGGAGCTCATGTTATAGCTCAAAATTTTATTCAAGAGGTGTTTATATTACAAGGAGTTCCTAAGAAGATTATTTCTAGCAGGGATGCTCGTGTAACATCTAGGTTTTGGAAAACTTTATTTTATTCACTTGGAACACATTGAACATAAGTTCAACATATCATCTATAAATTGATGGTCAAAATGAAAGGGTGAACCAAGTGTTAGAAGATCTAATGAGAATGTATTGCATGGATCAACAATACATGTGGGAAGATTATTTGTATAACAATTCTTATCATTCTACAATTATTATGGCTTCATTTGAAGCATTGTATGGTAGGAAGTGTCAAACTCCTATAAGTTGGGATAAGATGGAAGATAGGATAAGCCTCAGCCATAAATGATATCAGAAATGGAGGAGCAAGTTAGTGTAATTAAGCAAAGGTTAGTGAAATATAATGATAGGAAAAAGAGTTATGTAGATTCCAAGCAGGTACCCAGACATTTCTTAGTAGGAGAGAAGGTTTTGCTCAAAGTTAAGCCTCATAAGAGCTCTATAAAGTTTGGGAAGTCATCCAAACTATCTCTACATTATGTAGGTCCTTTTGAGGTTCTCAACGAAGTTAACCCTATTGCTTATCAAATTTCCTTACCACTAGCTCTTTCTAGGATGCACAATGTCTTTCATGTTCCATACCTTAAGAAATACATGATAGAAGATAATAATGTTATTGATTAGAATGCTTTATAGGTACATGACCTAGGAGTGGTAACATTCGAGCCTCTCAAAGTACTCAAAAAACATAGGCTCCACCTATGCAATAGAGAGGTTTTGCAATGCAAGCTCTAGTGGGAACAGTATGTAAAAGATTCTACCACTTGGGAAGACTATGTTGAGATTAAGCAAAAGTTTTCTCATTTTTTCTAGACTTTGAAAGTTCTTAAAAACAATCTTATTATGGTTTATAATTTATGTTTTATGTTTGATACTTAAAATCATCAGGGTCGATGATTCATAAGGGGGGAATATGTTACACCCCATTGTGTGATTACCAATTACTGTTACTTTTTATGAGTTAAAATGTTAATAGAATAATATCTTTTTTGTATTTATTTTGATGAAGATGAGATAAATGAATGTGAAATTTATTGTGATTTTTTTTAATTCTTTGATGATAAAATAATATATGATGTATATGAATGTTATGTTATTGGCTAACTTCTTTTGTGATGCACTAAGTTGGATGCAGGAAAGAATTGAGCCCTCCAGTAAGAGAGGGGGAGTATCACCCAGGAGAGGAGTTTGGTATGATAACCACTAATGTACCTACTTGAGCTATGTCACACTCATAGCCTAGTTTAGTCAAGTTAAGTCAAGTTAGTTCAAGATTTAGTAAGTAAACCCTTGCTCATAGTTTTTAGGATGACTAGAATGGTTGTGTAAGGCCTTTGATTTCCTTTGGTTGTTTCTCTAGTTTGAATTAAAGTGATTGAATGTTCGTATTGGGTATGTTCTTTTTGTACTCTCTCTCTCTCTCTCTCTCTCTCTCTCTCTCTCTCTCTCTCTCTCTCTCTCTCTCTCTCTCTCTCTCTCTCTCTCTCTCTCTATATATATATATATATATATATATATATATATATATGGTATTGATACGATACGTGACAACTCATGCATGTGAGCATATAGGCATGTGCATATGTAGATAAAAATACTTACATATACTCATATGTGGATACATCATATACGTGGGAAATTGATTGGACATATATATATACACACACTTTGTATATATACTTATTGATATATATATATATGTGTGTGTGTGTGTGTGTTTATTATAAGATGTTAAAATAATGATATATATGTATATATTAATATATAAATATATGTATATATGTATGTATATATTAATATATATATATATATGTGTGTGTGTGTATTAATATATATATGTATATATTAATATACATATTTATATTTAAAAATATATATGTATATGATTGGAAATTGAATGGTTTTAATATATACATTAATACATATATATATTATAATGGTAAAGCATTATAATATATATATATAGTTAAATATATTAAATGATGTGATAAAATTGTTATCAACTAGGATTGCACCCTAGCTAAGCCTAGACTCAGCTAATCCTTTTGAAACATTGGAATATCTTCAAGTTGTGGGTACCCTATAATGAAAATAGACCTCCAGATTATGAGTCAGTTCCCCTTTAGATTTTCTAAGGAAACTAATTATTATGCAGGAAAATGGATAGAAGACTTTAAAATGAATGGAAAAACTAAACTTAAAAGGATGGTGATGCACCTAGATGACTATAAAAATGCAATTTTGATTCACAAGTACCCCTCAATATATCTATTTGGCACAACCTAATTTGAACAACTAAAACACATAAGTGATTCACACAAAGGCTTGAAAACTTTATCCTCTTTGAAGAAAAAGCAATGTTTCCACAACTAGAAAGATGAAAACTGATCTTTTGCATAATGTATGACCTGTGAGATTGAACTAAAAATGTGTACATAAACTTATGAATGTGTAAGGGAGGGGGACCACCGCATGCAAGACCCCAGGTCATGGAGGGTCAAGATGCAAGAGGCTTCCCTAACTTACCTCAGCTAGGTATATTTTTTTATAGTTATGAGGATGAGAGTAATGAGGACTATGATGCCCTACAATCACTCTGCAATCCCGAGTTTCATTGCGGGGCTAGGCAAGTTAGTTTTTTAGTTCCAACTCTGTGCCTCAGGGAGATCTCTACCTGAGGACATCAGCACAGACTCTGGATGAGCACATTGTAGTTTGTACGATCAAACAACTACAAAGACAAGGTTGAACACACCAAAATGACTAATAGCCTAGCTACTCAACTAAAAGGATAGAATGATATAACTAAATAGATTAAGTACTCTCTAATTTTATAAAGTAAATAAGCAAGGGTGATGAAGATAAGGTGAATCTCACCAATGAACTCATTCACCAGATGATCCTGTAAGAGCTCACACACCTACACACAACAAGAGGGAAAATTTTAGGTGGCTATATAGGGGCCTGCCTCAGTCAGACCCCCGTTTAGGTGTTTCCACTGCCACAGACAACCAAAAGAACAAGATAAAGAAGTAATAATGTAAAGAAAGCACAAGCAGTACAAAACAGTACTATGCTACTCAACCAAATGATACAGGAGAGGAGAGGGAAGATTACCACCTCCACCAAGAGCACTCAAGGTTGCTTGGGGGAGAAATGAGAGGAACTCAAGCCTCTGTTGCGAATGGTGTGGTCCCAAACGTGCTCTACTGAGTTGATGGAGTGAGATGTTGCTACAATGGAATGCTTGGAATGCTTGGAGTGAGTGAAAGTGAGCTTGTGAGTGAAGTCCAGAAGTTGGAATGTAAGTTGAAAGAGTGAATATGAAGGAATGAGGAAGAAAACAACCATATTCGGGTTGGTCGACTGAAGGAGGCGTTACTGCTTCATTGCCAATGAGAAGAGTAACGCCTTTGTTGGCTCAACCACAAGAATCTGCTAGGGACGTAAGTGCATTGTGCAAGTGTCCCCAATAGAAATGCCTCCACTAACACACAAAATAGGCACCAAGTGGACTGTCATCAACGGGCTTAAGTGGAATTAAGCCTCTAAATTTGATTTATTGTACCTAGGGTGCAAATTCACTCTTATACAAAATGAGACAGAAAAATGGAGGTTTCAAATTTAAACACAATAAACTTCTATTAAATCATGCAGAAAATATGAAACCTAAAAACTAGAAGGAAAATACTTGATCTTTTATTGAAAGGTGAAAGGAATCCCTGTGCAAAAAATTTGAAACTACAATGTTGAAAATTTTGAATCAATACTCTGAAAAAAATGAGCTACAAGACTTTTCTGACTCTCTGCAATGAACATGAGAGTAGAAAGAAAGAACTAGGAAAAAACCTAAGTCTTTTCTCCCACATACAAAAAAGAGTGTCTAAGTGCCAAGAGGTGTCACTTGTAGTGAACTACAACTAAAAATATCTCCAAGAATCTCTCTCATAAGCAAAAGAGAAAAACCCTAAAAAGAGGAGTCAAAACTAATATAAATTGAGAAAAAATAGCTTGAAACTCCCCCTTACAATCAATTTGACCCAAGTGGACTTCAAACTCAACCATCTAACTGGAAATTAGTCCCAAATGCTCTAGTTCAACTCCACCTCTTCAAATTTGCATGATTTTTAAATGAAGTTAACTGATCTAAATAGATATTAAAGTAATCAATAAAGAATTTTTTATGGGTTCTACATCTGCATGGCATGCATTAAAGTAATATATAGTTTATTGCTTTAATTATGTTTACATTATTTTTCTTCATTTTATCTCATGCAAGGTTTGAGGAGGTCAACCTTGAGTTTGATTTTGCATAGAACTTTGCAAAAGTTCACAAAGGATGACCTAACACATTATAAGGTATTAGCCTTATTCAAAAAGTTTAAATCATAGGCAAAAAAAAATTCTTCTAAATGAAGTCGGCCACTTTAGGGTAAAATAAACCCCACTAACAAAACCCGCGGCCACTTTATCTTTGATTTGCTTCATCCTTCTCTCTGCTTTGCACTTCCATAGTAGGATTTCACCATGAGCTAGGCTTTCTGAGATTGTTTGGAGATTTCTTTGTAAGATTTAAACACCTCCATACTATTGGTAAGTTTACTCTTTTTTTGAGAAGGAAAAATGGTTATTTCTACAACTATATTTGCAAAAGAAAGAAAATATTTCTTTTTTTTTGTATCCTTTCATTTTATATATTAAAAAAAACTAAAAAACTCTTTTCCTTTCTTTGCATTTCTAAGCATCTTTCATGTTTCTTTAATGACCAAGGCCACAGAATTTATTTGCTTGAATCTTCATTTATGACTGGGAGCATTCTTTTGTGTTCACTATAGTAGGCCGTGGGTTTTAAATTTGAAATGCAAGTCATGGATTCATTATTAGACTAGCCTCAAACTCGTTCTGGGTCTGCACCTTCTTTTATCTCACTGGGGTCTTCTTGCTTATCTTACTTGAAGAGATAGAATGCAAAATTTATAACCTTTGTATCATCCATAAATAAATTGCCATCATGCATTTATTAGAGGCACTACCCTTGAGAAAATATCATAATATATTATTGTCACTTATCAAAATTCTTCATGAATTTTTGCTACAGGTTGGCCATGTATCTTGATCATTCACTTGTGAAGCCTCTTATGAAGAGTAGAAGCATTTGGTTGATCCTAATTGGATTAGGCATAGATATACAAAAATAATCATTTTTAGCACCATCTACAGTCATGGCTTTATCTAAAATCACAAAGTATGAAGATCTTGTACTTAGTAATAACACTGTCACTTTTATTCAATGAAATCTCTAGCTCCTTGATTTGTATAGTGACTTTGCTTATGAAGACCCTCAGGCTGCCTCCTCATAGTGTCATGATATTATTGTCTTTTCATAGTATTCTTTGGCTCTTGCTTCTTTATGATTTTTTTTGAAAACTCCTTTACTTCTACCTATTATGTATTTGACTTGACTTTAGCTTCCTCATATCCAACTACAACTTTGAATAATATGTTTTCCTTCATGAGTATTTCAAAATGACTACCCTCTTTGATGCCTTTTGTATTGAGCCCGATTGTCACTTTGTCCCATTTTTTCTTTGTGCTTTTCCTTAAAACTATGCAGTAGACTGTCAATTTGACTTTGTCTTTGATATTTGAACTACTTTTGTGATAAATAAAATGCCTTCCATTTCAAACATTAAGACTATTGCAAGACAGTGTTATTTATCAAATTATTGAAGGAACCTTTAGTAATCAAACTTGTTGCAAGTTCACTGTCATTCATAGATTCAGATCTTAAACATTGTCAAAGAAAATTCACCTCTACTCTTTTGGAATAATGATGATTCACATTTACTTCTTTATTTTGTGTTTGTTCCATTGAATACCATCTCTTGTGTTTCAAAAGCTTTTGTAATTTTTTGATAAAAGAATGTTACCACTGTTGATGCATTGAGGGCTAATGGAAAGACCTAAAATACAGTTGTATAATACCCTTATGTCCCTTCAAAGATGGACTCACTGATCCTATAGATTGTCGTGTAACTATAGAAATTGAAAGATTTTGATATGGTTATAACCCTTGAAAGGCTTCACTATCACTCACCTCAACTCTACTCCAAAGATCATGATTGTCCCTTTGATTGTGACATGCTTGTTCCATTTCAATGACAAGAATTAGTAAATCAATACTAGTAAAGCATTGGAAGCACTTGTAATTTTAGTTGACTCGGCATCTCTTATAGCTCTAGTCACTAATTGAAGAAATGTGGAATTAATCCAATCACTTTGCATCATATTCCTAGATACAGGACTATCCTTATTTCATTGTGATTTTATTTTCCATTATAGAATAAATACCCTTCATTTATGATAGTGAGGTTTGTTAACTTCACTATCATGGGTGATGAGTATCTACTCAAAGTTGACAAGTGTGATGAGTCTACACTCATACCCCTCTCAGAAAATAAGAGGGAAGCATGTTGGGCTCAACCCTTGTGGGACCCCATTTTTTAACCACATGTTGTGATTTCAAACAAGATGAAACATGTAATGATAAATGAACCTATACCTACATAGTGAACAAACAAGTGATAAAATAATGAATCCAAAATTATTCCAATAATGATTTAAATCTTCTACTCCTAAATGTTTATGAAATCTGCATATTTTATCAAATGTTTCATAGGAGTAGATTATATATCTATTGATGTATGCATATGAGGAGAAATTTGATTCTGAGCTCTAACACAATCTATTTATGTAGGTATCTCTAGAGCAACCAGTGAAGGAGTTGGAGGTGAAACTGAAGATACAACTGTCAACTTTTTGATTCGTCATTTAGGAAATGATGAATCAAACTTCCTCTCATGTTCTTTACTTATTTAGTTGTATAGTTTACACTTTGTGTTACATTTCATCATGTATGATTAGTTACTCCCATGGCTTGTGTGGGAAATCATGGTTCATTGTAAAATGAATAAAGATAGCAATACTATGCAAATTTATGTAATTTTTTGTTATAAAGAACATGTGCATAATAAAACTAAACTTCATTTGAAAAAATCCTCTATGCAATGAAAAAAATTTAGCAGAAATTTGTATGTACCTTTCTTCTTTAGTTGCAAATACTTGCTCCAGCTCTACGTGATTGAGTTGTAAGAAAAAATTAGGTAACAAAAATATCATCACATATATAATGTGAAGTAAATAAACAATGTTTAAATCAAATGGTACATATAAGTTATGAGATACTATGAACATAGTATAAGTAGTGAATAATCATAAAGCTTGTGCATATATTGAAATAAAATGCAACATATAAAGTGAGTTGTGTAAAATGTAAAGTATATGAAATAAAGTTGAAAATGTATTGATGCTCTATGTAAATAGGAACACATTTAAATGTTTTAAAATTCTGTGTAAAATAAAAGCCACACATAGTTGTTGCAAGGCGTTAGACTTGGTCAAAGCCACGAGTTGGAAAAAGGAAAAGAGAGTTTGTTTTGTATTAGACTGACAACCACCATTATAGGCACCATAAGTAGAAACTTGGCATGAAAAGAGCCACGCTAAGTAGTAGGAAGCTATTGGGAAACCATAGCAGATGCTTTGACTTAGTAAATTTGTCTTGAGCTTTAGCCATGATTTAGAAGCTATTTTTACTTGGACTGTATATGTGTTAGAATTCTAATTATTTTAGCTACCATATTTAACCCAATTCTACTTAGTCAACTTATCAACTTATTTAGAGGTAGAGTTGGTTTTGGATTTTTTTTTGTAATGTCATAAAATTGCATCCCTTGCAATTTCACATACATTCTTGCATCCACTTTAGTGTCCACTCCCTTAGAACTTGTGTAGGCTTATTTTAGCCATTGCATCACCCTTTTTCCCTTCTCAGGATGCCCAGGACCCCTTTTCAACAACTACCTTCAAGTGTGTCAGCTTTGCATCAAACCTTGTGCTTTTCTCGTTCTTGTCATTTTGTAGCGTGATGTGTCTGGACACTAGCATGCTGCACGGATGTCCACATGTTGCACTAGCATCCTATGACATTTCAGCATTCAAACAATTGTTTCCAAGCATGTTTACCACTTGTCAACTCTTTTTGTCAATGGTAACTATTACCCATTTTTCACCTATGGGTTCAATCAGGCAGGGTAACCCATGTTACAGGTGTCATAAGGGTCAAATGGGATCTCTTCATCAAAGGTTTTTCATGCTAGGTTCCCTCTTGAACAATTTATGCCCACATTTTTACCATGTTGCATCGGTTGTTCCCTTAGTTTTTGCATTCTCTGTATCCTAGTTCCTATCGGCATAGGTCCATGAATGTTTCCCCGACTCAGGTTACGTTTTCTACATCGGATGAGTTTGTGTTGCCTATCGGCAGGACTCATTCGATGTCACGGCGATCAAAAGGCTTCTGCATACTTCATTCGGCGGGATGCTTCGTTTGTTTTGGCGACCGTGGGGTTTCTATCGGCATATGTTTTCACCATCAGGGTTGTGTCTTACCGATTTTTTCATCTCTCCCTGACTAGGTATATGGTGATTCATCGGCGGAGCCTTATTCTATTGGCATAGGGTCTCAGCGAAGTCTTTTTGTTTTGTCGACTGGAGGAGCAGAATATATCATATCGGTAGGAATTTAAGTTTTCGCAGGGATGTTATGGCGACTTTTCTTTGTCTTACCGATAGTGTGTAAGGTGGTCGTATATCATATCGGCATGAGTTCATTTTTGTCTCGTCGATCGGTGGCGGAAGGATTTACTCATCGGCATAATTCAGGGCAATCACCGTAAGGTCTCGACGATTGACCTTCGGTCTCACCGATGGAAGACATGAAGGCTCCTAGTCGGCATAACAACTTCCTTGTCTCGGTGACTCTCAATGCATGAGGCCTTTCAGCATAGCAGATATAGTCTGAGAGGTCTCTCTGATGGGAAAAATCTATAGCGACATACTTGTAACAGATAGACTCATCGGTGGGGGATGCATTAGGTCTCAGCGACCCGTGAGCAGGCAAGGTCTTTCGGAATAACGGGGTGCATTCTGTATAATGTCTTTCCAATAGTAGGATGTCACAGCGATGGAAAACGGATGAGCTTGTCGACAGGATAAAGCATGGGTCTCGGCGACTAAAGGTTTTCTGTTCGGCGGAGGTTATTTTCTTCGAGAAAGGGTCTCGGCGAACACCTCAAGTTTCACAGAAGTCACAAGGAGCCCGACACAAAAGATGGAGCCCTCGATATCTAGTTTTCGGCAGGAGTCTCGCCGATTATGAGTGACTTCGCCAAGATCATCGAATATCGACATAGAGTCTTGCCGAAGTGGAGATGTCTCGCCGACAGCAAATGGATGGCCAGCGGATGATGTTGGTTTCGGCGTAGGTCTCAGCAAAGTAGGAGAAGCTGGCCAGGAGATAGGGAGTTCACCACAGGATAAAGCCATCGGCGAGAGGTCTTGCCGACTTGGTAAGATTTCGCCGAAGGCCATAGGAGGCTCGAGCCCGGTGGAGAGGAATGAACTCGGGGTAAACAAATGGAGCTTGACATAGAGTCTCGGCGAACAGAGACGGTCTTGCCGACTGCAAGGAGACCTCACAAACATGAAGGTCCCGCCAACTGATGATGTCGCCCGGAGGTTATGTCAACAACGGTGGAGCCTCCAAAATGAAAAAAGCATTTTCGGCTAAGGAAAGGTTCTCTATATAATGTCTTATCAAGATAGAAATGTCACCCTGACTCAAAAATCCCTCAGTGTAACGAAGCTTTCACCAAGATGTCTCGGCGACTACAGGGGGGTCTCGCTGGGAGTCTTGCCGAAGTAAAGCAAAGCGTATGATCACCAAAACTGAAGTTCCTTTGGCACAACCTCTTCCTGAATCTGTTTGTCTTGCCGATGGTTTTGGCAGTATCAACGTGACTTTTAAGGGCTGCAGAGACACTTGATCACATCGGCAAGACACTTTCAATGTCTTTCCGAGATGCGATTCCGTTCAAGGGACTTTTGACCAACTGCAGGGCTGCGTGGTTTTCACTCAGCCAATCAGAGAAATCTAAGGGTAAACCATGGCAGTCTAAAGAGCGTCGACAGGATGAAGGGCGACGTGTATCTGTTGCAGGATCAGAGCATTCATGGTGCGGTTGAAGTAGCTCAACAGGACACGATGGATCAAATGAATGTGGTAGTTGCAAAAAGATCAAGAAGGCGTCCCCTGAAGGCAATCTTTTCCACCGATATGGACACGCAGGGGTTCTGTAATTAATTATATCCAAAAGATCTAAGGATAGATCTTTTTGGAGACTGATATTTTTTGTAAGCCCTAAGGGGCCGAGATCTTTTCTGTATATAAGGCATTTTTTCCTTTTTGTAAAGGAGTTCGGATGTATGCTCTTCTAAAGTCTGTGACCCTTTTGCAGTCCTCTCTCAGACTAGCAGGCTTCTGTAATTCAACTTGGAACATAATATACAAAATCTACCTTGGTTGCCATTGATGGTCCATCTTTTTGCCTTCTGATTCTTGTGAAGTATTGTGCATTCTTTAGTGATTCATTGAGCTACTTAGTGAAATTCTCTCTTTCCTTATAGCTTTTGTTTCATGTCATGCCTTTCTTTGCAGAAGTAGTATCATGTAGGTTGCAAACTGTGTTTACTTAATCCTGCACATGAGCTTCTAGTTTGTGAAAATTTTCCTTTCCTTCTTGAAGGCATGTGCATGTCAAACCTATTTGTGTGCGTGATCTATAGGATCTTGTTGTGCAGCCCCATGGTTGTCACCAGTATTCAAGTGTAAATTGAGTATTTCATTGTTCCTGTCATTTTGGTGCATCACCTTAGTTTAGTTTCAATTTATGTACTCCTTATCCCTTTCCCTTCAAGAATCAATAGTTTAGGTGACACCAAAGGAAGTCGGCCTTCTCCAGAGGTTGACCTCTTCTTACAAGAAACCCACATCTTTAGAGGTCTTCCCATGTTACACTGAGGCGTTGAACATTAGGTTCAACAAGGGTGCAACTTCAGGTGATAATAGTTTTTTGGCACGCCCGGTGGGACAGAAGAAGTCATAATTTTTTCATTAGTTCTTGTTGTTTTGATATGCTATAGTAGGTTTACAGCTTTGAAGAAGTTAAGTTTCAGCATATCATGGCGACTCCGTGTACCAGTGCCTCATTGAGAAATTCAACATACTAAGGGATTTGGTGTCTACCTCAATACCTTCCAGCCTTTGGAGGTAGTTTGGACAACACCTGGCGACTCTGAGCTCAGATCTTCTGGTTTCACAGGCACAAGTGTTGGTATGTCTCAAAATAATCTGTTAATTCTGAGTTTCTGGCTCTTTGATTAAAAGGATGTCAAATATCCATGAAGATGCTTACTATTTCCCTCCATATCATGAGTATGTTGCTCCTACACATCCATATCGAAATGTTTTGGACCTGCTCCAACAGATTGACTATATCTTGAAGGGTTTGAATTAAGGTCTTCACAATATGGAGATTAACGATATCAGTAAAGTTCTTGCATACCTATCTAGGATGTTGGTTGATATCAAGATGCAGCAGGGTACTATTATGCAATAGCAAGAAATGGTTGAGCAAGTCTACTCTTATGATCAAGAAAGAGTGGCCAAGAGAGTCCAGTTCGAGGAAGGCCTTGAAAAGGAAGTAGCTGCTAAGGAAGAACAGATGAAGCTGCTCTCTGCTAAGGTGCAGAATACTCAAGCTTACTCTGATTATCAGCACCAACTAATGGAGGGGTTGCAAAGGAAGCAATTTGAAGAGAACCTTTCCCAACAGCTGGCTGTAAAGGAGGTAGAAAGAAGGCTAAAAAAATGTTAACCAGAGGTTCCCAAGTACAAGTTTTCCAGCTTTAGGCAAAGCCAACCTCTTGACTCCCCTGGTAAGTCTTCTCAGCTTGAGATTCTAAGCTTTAAGGGATTAAATTCAATGGAAGAGAATGTAGTACCTGAGCAAGATCAATCCATCATCCCTCAAGAGCATCCCATGAATCTAGATGACTTACTCCTCAAGGAGAGAATTAGCAAAGTAAATCCAATGCATTTAGCTGTGGCATGTTACCAACTACAGCAAGAAAAGCTCAAACAAGAGGAGAAGTAGGATTTGGGACAACAGATAGTTAAGGATCTTCACTTGCAGGCAGAGGATACCCAAGCTTCATGGGAAAAGGAGCCACATAAAGAAGAGCAATTGACTTCTTTATTTGATCAACTACCTGGTTATGTTGAGCAAGCTGAAGAGAGAATGCAGGCTCCTATTTTTCCAGTTGATTTGGGATGGCCAGAGAATATTGCTGACTTGTTCAATGAGCTTCCTCAATTTTTCAATGAAGATGAGGATCTCACATGCATGATGGCATCTATGCCTGGTATGGAGCAACTAAATGATAAAATTCATCTAGATTTAATGCAATATTATGAGTTAGATGATATCATAGAAGCTTTTTGTTCCAACATAGATGACGAACTAGTATCATATGAAAGGGAAGCATGTGATCAGCCCATTCGAGTTGGTAAGACTATTGAAGAGGTTGTTAAAGATAATGCCTTGCAGCCTGTGAACTCATTAGATGAGCTTCCCCACTTTGTTGAGGAGGAGGCGCATTCTACCATGAGCAAAGAGCATAGGGAGCCATAGTTTGAAGATTTTTTTTCAGTTATCCAACAAGGATATCAACTTCTTAGTCAAGGAGATCTAACCATCAAAAATGTTAATGGTTTCTTTTTAGAGACTATTATATATGATGCAAAGAATCAGGACTCCTCTCTCATTGCAGAGTTGAAAGAAAGAACAATTGATCAAGAAGACCAAACTGTAGCAGCCAACGAACAACCTGCATGTTGCCTCCAATCAGCATCTTTCCAAGGAAGGGATGAGGTCTTTAAAGGTCAGCAAGAGGCCAACAAGGAAGGTTCAAATCTCTCCCTTACCAAAGGTTGTCCAATCAGATGCCTAGCTCAGATGGATTCCAATACAACACCAGGACGAATCCTACACCCAAGCATGAGGGTACTGCTCAGGAGGAGCGCACTCAAGTTACGTTTCCACCTCAAAGTGGGAATGTTTACATTCCGTATGGAAAGGTTAGTAAACTTGAATATATTTTGCAAGAGATCTTACAGCCATCCATTGGAGTTTCATGCATACTTCATTTCTCTTTAGTTGTTCTCCAGCATGGCAAACATCATAAATTTTTGAGAAAGGGTAGTTATTTTACCCAACCTGTGAATGGTTTTGTTTGATCAGTTTCTCACTGGTTAGTATAGGGTAGGTTTAGATGCAATTTACTTTCCCTAAGTGTTGTTTCAACACATGTAAATAGTTTTATTTCAATTTTTCCTTGCTTTCAATAAGTTTCGAAGTCTGTTCCAGAATTTTCCCAATGACTCCTTGCCCAATGGATAGGCCTAGGCTACCAGTCATCATGTTTAGCAGGCAAACATCCAGCAAAGGTCACCAGAAATGTTACCCATTTTTCACCTATGGGTTCAATTAGGTAGGGTAACCCATGTTGCAGGTGTCATAAGGGTCAAATGGGATCTCTTCATCAAAGGTTTTTCATGCTAGGTTCCCTCTTGAACAATTTTTTCCCACATTTTTACCATGTTGCATCGGTTGTTCCCTTAGTTTTTGCATTCTCTATATCTTGGTTCCTATCGGCATAGGTCCATGAATGTTTCCCCGACTCAGGTTACATTTTCTGCATCAAATGAGTCTGTGTTGCCTATCAGCAGGACTCATCCGACGTCACGGCGATCAAAAGGCTTCTACATACTTCATTCGGCAGGATGCTTCGTTTGTTTTGAAGACCGTGGGGTTTCTATCGGCATATGTTTTCACCGTCGGGGTTGTGTCTTACCAATTTTATCATCTCTCCCTGACTAGGTATATAGTGATTCATCGGTGGAGCCTTATTCTATCGGCATAGGGTCTCAGCGAAGTCTTCTTGTTTCGTCGAATGGAGGAGCAGAATATATCATATCGATAGGAATTTAAGTTTTCATGGGGATGTCATGGCGACTTTTATTTGTCTTACTGACAGTGTGCAAGGTGGCCATATATCATATTGGCATGAGTTCATTTTTGTCTCGTCGATCGGTGGCGGAAGGATTTACTCATCGGCATAATTCGGGTTGATCGCCGTAAGGTCTCGGCGACTGACCTTTGGTCTCGCCGATGGAAGACATGAAGGCTCCTAGTCAGCATAACAACTTCCTTGTCTCGGCGACTCTCAATGTATGAGGCCTTTCGGCATAGCAAATATAGTCTATGAGAGGTCTCTCTGATGGGCGAAAGCTATAGCGACATACTTGTAACAGATAGACTCATCGGTGGGGGATGCATTAGGTCTCAGTGACCTGTGAGCAGGCAAGGTCTTTCGGAATAACGGGGTGCATTCTATATAATGTCTTTTTGATAGTAGGATGTCACAACGATGGAAAACGGATGGGCTTGTCGGCAGGATAAAGCATGCGTCTCGGCGACTAAAGGTTTTCTGTTCGGCGGAGGTTATTTTCTTCGACAAAGGGTCTCAGCAAATGCCTCAAGTTTTTCTGAAGTCACAAGGAGCCCAGCACAAAAGATGGAGGCCTCAATATCTGGTTTTTGGCGGGAGTCTCGCCGATTATGAGTGACTTTTCTGAGATCATCGAATATCGACATAGAGTCTCACCGACAGCAAATGGATGGCCGATGGATGATGTTGGTTTCAGCATAGGTATCAGCAAAGCAGGAGAAGCTGGCCAGGAGATAGGGAGTTTTCCACAGGATAAAGCCATCAGCGGGAGGTCTTGCTGACTTGGTAAGATCTCACTGAAGGCCATAGGAGGCTCGAGCCCGATGGAGAGGAATGAACTCGGGGTAAACAAATAGAGCTTGACATAGAGTCTCGGTGAATAGAGACGGTCTTACCGACTGCAAGGAGACCTCACAAACATGAAGGGCCCGCCAATTGATGATGTCGCCCGAAGGTTATGCTGACAACGGTGGAGCCTCCAAAATGAAAAAATCATTTTTGGCTAAGGAAAGGTTCTCTGTATAACATCTTATCGAGACAGAAATTTCACCCTGACTTAAAAATCCCTTAGTGTAACGAAGCTTTCGCTGAGATATCTCGGCGGCTATAGGGGGGTCTCGTTGGGAGTCTTGCCGAAGTAAAGTGAAGCGTGTGATCACCAAAACTGAAGTGCCTTCGGCACAACCTCTTCCCGAATCCATTTGTATTTTCGATGGTTTTGGCGGTATCAACGTGACTTTTAAGGGTTGCAGAGACACTTGATCACATCAGCAAGACACTTTCAGTGTCTTTCTGAGATGTGATTCCGTTCAAGGGACTTTTGACCAACTGCAGGGCTGTGTGGTTTTCACTCGGCCAATCAAAGAAATCTAAGGGTAAACTGTGGCAGTCCAAAGAGCGTCGACAAGGTGAAGGGCGACGTGTATCTGTTGCAGGATCAAAGCATTCATGGTGCAACTGAAGTAGCTCAACAAGACATGATGGATCAAATGAATGTGGTAGTTGCAGAAAGATCAAGAAGGCGTCCCTCGAAGGCAATCTTTTCCACCGACATGGACACGCAAGGGTTCTACAATTAATTTCATCCAAAAGATCTAAGGATAGATCTTTTTGGAGACCGATATTTTTTGTAAGCCCTAAGGGGCCAAGATCTTTTCTATATATAAGGCATTTTTTCCTTTTTGTAAAGGAGTTCGGATGTATGCTCTTCTGAAGTCTGTGACCCTTTTGCAGTCCTCTCTCAGACTAGCAGGCTTCTGTAATTCAACTCGGAACATAATATACAAAATCTACCTTGGTTTCCATTGATGGTCCATCTTTTTGCCTTCTGATTCTTGTGAAGTATTGTGCATTCTTTAGTGATTCATTGAGCTACTTAGTGAAATTTTCTCTTTCCTTATAGATTTTGTTTCATGTCGTGCCTTTCTGTGCAGTAGTATCATGTAGGTTGCAAACTGTGTTTACTTAATCCTGCACATGAGCTTCTAGTTTGTGAAAATCTACCTTTCCTTCTTGAAGGCATGTGCATGTCAAACCTGTTTGTGTGCGTGATCTATAGGATCTTGTTGTGCAGCCCCATGGCTATCACCAGTATTCAAGTGTAAATTAAGTATTTCATTGTTCCTTTCATTTCGGTGCATCACCTTAGTTTAGTTTCAATTATGTACTCCTTATCCCTTTCCCTTCAAGAATCAGTAGTTTAGGTGACACCAAAGGAAGTCGGCCTTCTCCGGAGGTTGACCTCTGCTTACAAGAAACCCACATCTTTAGAGGTCTTCTCATGTTACACTGAGGCGTTGAACATTAGGTTCAACAAGGGTGCAACTTCAGGTGATAATAGTAACAACTTGGTACACCTTGTAACATCTTGGGAAGCTTCTTTTCCCTCCTCTTCTCTCTTTAAAAGATGTATTTCAATCCATTTGCACTTTTGGTTCTCTCTATCTCTTGCTCTTAAATTTTCTCTCCTCTCTCTTGCTCTCTCAAGCTTGCACAACTTCCATGTTTGCTACAACAACATTCTCTAAAGCTCTCACAACACCCTTTGTAACTCTCTTAGCTCTCATAGCTCTATCTTTCTCCTTGGCTTCCTAAGCCTTGCACATGGTATCTACCATGTGCTTTGTACCTTTGAGCATATTGGGATTTCTCACATCCCCTATCTATTACGTCTCTATTTTGTGATACGGATTCTACTCCTTGAGTAGGGATTGATTTTATCACTCCATATTTGCTTACTTTGTTCACTTTATCTATCTATTTGGTTGTACATGGAGGTGGGAACACCAAAATGGGTGTTTGACTAAGGAAAACCCCTATACAGCCCCAACATTTTCTCTCAATCTTATATATTTAGGTATTGAATATATTCATGTGTTGGAGGCTTCATTACTTGGGTTGTTGTGAGAATTTTTCTTTCTATATCCTCTTTAGTTCTATCATTTACTTAACTTTATTCTATTTCTCTATATTCTATTACTTTCTCACTTTCTAAAAGTTCTTAGCAATCTAATTGTTAGTAGTCATTTAGTTGTTTTATGTGATAAACTTCGTTTATGGTCTGTACGAGATGCTAGTGCACCTTTGGGACTCTAGCACACCATGCTATCATTCTTGTTCCACGCTATCGTCCTTTGGCTGAGAGCCCGTTAGTCTATCTAGAAAACTTTTGTGATCTACTCTTTCTGATTCTGAAACTCTCACATTGTCCCTTGAGGTAGTTTAGGGCAGTTTGTCCCTTGGGATTCTCTTGAGAATAAAGAGACTCATGAGTAGCGAATCTCCCTTCTCTACAGTGTTATTAATTTTAGATGTGTCAATGGCATGGAAAAAGTGGTGATTTGAGGAGCTAAACTGTAGCATTAAGTTTCTCAATGTTTATTATAAATAGAGGGTAGTCTCTTAGTCTTTGGCATTCGTTTTGGAATTCATTGTTTCCATTTTGTTGTAGTTTTTCTTTATGCAAGTAATGTTGATTGCAAGTACTGAGAAGTTAGAGATTTCTTGAGTTTTTGTGAAGTTATTTATTGAGAGATTTTGAGTGTGGGAAAGAGGCTAGAATTGGAGATAAGCTAAATGTAGAAGGAGCAACAAGCAGAGTCTTGGGATTAAGCTTTAAGGGAAATTTCTTCATTGGAAGTGAAATTTTTAGGCATGCTAGTCTTTCTTATGTGTTATTCTCTTCTATTCAATGTCATGTGTTTGCAAGTGCTTGAGGAATTGGTGATTTTATTTTACATAAATCTTGCATATATCTTGAATGTGAAATATTATTAGATTAAATATGTAGACATATTATGTAGAAGCATGAGATTGTATTTTTTAAATGAAGATAATGTATTATTATTATATCTAAGATATTGTAGGCCAAATGTATGGTTGCATGAATTGTAATATTGGGAAATGGTATGATATAGAAGTGTTATGTTGAGATTGTCATGTTATGAAAACTTGTATATGTAATGAGGCTTGTTCCTATGACTAGGATAAACCAAGGTTGGGAGTAACCTAGATGATCAATAAGATCGCATGGATGTACAATACCTTTTGGGATGGAATCATGTTATGATCTATGTTGAATAATCTCGTCAAGAGTCATTGTAGTCATTTTATTTACCAAATCGAGCAAGGGAGTGGGTGAACATACGATATCCACTTCATAGGAGTGAGACACCACTTCTTAGAAAGTGAGTTTGATATATTATCAAAGCTTTGGCCAAAGTAAGTGTAAGTTGCCACTATGTACACTTTTTGGTTCACTATGATCTAGGATTACATAACTAGGCTGGAAATGTCATGCATGTAGGTGGGTATCCACTATATGGTAGCTATAGTTATGTAGAACACAATACCATGCTTAGGTAGGCTATTATTATGAGGGTTACTAAACCAACCTCTTCATTGAAGGGAGGGCCATATTACCAGCTAGGTAAATGTGCAGGGGACTATAGTAAGTCCATGGTTGGAGGAAAAGCACTTGGGTGATTGATCCAAGGGACATTTTTCTGTGAAATTTGAAGTGTCTCCAATACTCCAAAATTTAGTACCATCAGAAAGAGTTTGACGTCCTAATTCCAACGCAACTTGAACAGAGCGAAAAGGAATCTGTTTGCTCAAGTTATGGCTAGTCACACTACAATCAAGGGTCGTCCAGAAGGTGAAAAAAATGACCATCTAGGAAATTAGTGGAAGTAGTGTCAAATCGAAGGGCTTGTCAAGACGATTCTAGCAACACTCATTTCATCAAAATCTGACATCATATGCTCAAGATATTGGCAGTCAAAGTTTGATTGACCAGAGGGTACAACTGATTATGTCATCATGCTGACGTGTCAGTCCATACTCTACTGATGATGATATGGACAAATCTCAGCATGACACATGGCAGCGAGTCATTTTGTATGAACCAATCATTATGTGACACATGGTAGTCGTACGTCACCGTTAGCAGACACGTTGCAGCTTTGTCATCGGACACATCGGCAGATTGGATGAATGGGAGGTTGACACATGTCATTAGTTCCACCGATGTGCAGTTGGACTTTGAAACAAAATTTTGTTGGGGCTCAACCCTATGACCTCGCCCAGAACAGCCGACCGTTACACCTCTGCCAACTTCGCTACCATATATAGCCGTTGCTTTGTTTTGTTATTTTGTATTTCGGAGTTTGGTTTAAAAATGTGGCTGGCAGGTTTTGACCCCGTGACCACGCGGTGGTTAAAAATACATATAACCAACAGACCATCGATATCTGCTTGATAAGTATAGGGTTTTGTTTTCTTTTGTTGTATGAATAGGCCCGAGGCCTTAACAAATAGCCCATTTTGAGCAAAAACCCACCAACTATTTTGTACCAGAAGATTGGAAAGGACAAAATAGATATTGTACGAGTTGTTAAGGGGGGTTAGGCATTTATTTTGATGGTTAGGCCTATTTAGGCATATTTAGGCATATTTTATGTATAAAAGGAGGGAGGTATAGGTTTGATGGCTAAGTCGAGGTGGTGAGAATGGGAGAATGCTTAGGAGATTCTGAAGATATTTCCACACATCAGAGGAACGTCATGCTGTTGTGCTTAAGGGAGATAGTCTTGAAGCAATTGTAACTATTTTTGGAGTATAATCAGATTGGTCACTCCGTTGGAGAGGGGCCTAGAGACATAGTCCTTACAGACGAACTCCGTTATCAATTGCATTTGTTCTCCTCTTTATTTTCTTTCTTTTCAGTTCATTATCTTGGCAAGCATATTATGTTAATTTGTTCAATTAAGCATTGTATTAAGTTATCATTTACGTTAAGCATTCTGTAAGAAATTTCCCTAAATCCTAAATAGATCAAGTTGGTATCAGAGCTTTGTGTGTGGCTAGTATTGTAGAAATTGAATGCTAACGAGATCTAGGATTCAACAAGGTGAAGGAGAGCTTGAAGAATATAATCCTGAGATCGGAAGACGAAGAGCTAATCCACCGTCACAAATGGAAGGAAAAGAAGGTGGAAAAAGTTTAGAGCTCGGTCCAAAGGATTTCCAGAAGGAATTTCTCGATATGAAGGCGATGGTGGAAGAACTTTATGCAGAAAAGAAGAAGCGTGAAAAGGGAGGTTCTTCGAAGCACAAGAAGCAAGAAGATCAGAAAGACACAGGGGAGAAAACTCTAGAAACTCCTTCTCCTCCATCTTCTCTCTCTTCTTCTTCTCCCCCTTCTCCTCCTTCTCCTTCTCTTTCTTCTAATGTAAATCCATTTAAGAGCAAGTCTAAGCCTGTTATTAAGCTAGATGTAAAATTTGAGTTACCTAAGTACTGTGGGGAGTTAAATGCTGAGAAGTTAGATGATTGGGTCCAATTATCCACTCTCTGGTTGGGAGGTACAGCTCTCACCTGGTGGGAGAGTAAGACTCGAGAAGAAATTGCTCACCATGGTCATGTTAATATGTCTTGGATGGAGTTTGTTGTTGCCCTTAGGAAACAATTCTATCCTTTAGGTTACATGCAACAGTTAACCATGAATTGGAAAACCTTTAGGCAAGGTAAGGGGCGGCCTATCCAGGATTATACTCATGAGTTTAGAAAACGGGCTATTGCTTTAAATGTTCCCTTATATACTCAAGACACATTACTTAAGTACATAGGTGGTTTGCATTCTTACCTTAGGCACACTATTTTGATGTTGAGTCCCAACAATCTAGACGAGGTGTCTGTTCAAGCTACTCATTTAGAGTTAAGGGGTAAGAACACTTTCAGTGATAACTTTTCCAAGAAGCCATCTAAGTTCAAGGGTAAGTCTAAGGGTAAAGACAAGACAAAGATAAAGGCAAAGGGAAGAAGACAGCTATAGCTAAGAAAGAGGGTGAGAAACCCACATGCTCCCATTGCAAGAAAGAGGGGCATGACGATTCAAGATGTTGGAAGCTTCATCCTGAGTTGAGGCCAAAAAGATATGGAGGTAATAAAGGCAAGCAAAAGACTACTGTAGTGATTCAATAGAATCTTGGTTCTAACTCTAGAGATGAGACAAAGATTGTTGCTACCGGAATCCAAGGTAAAGGGAAAGGTATATCTCTCTCTTCTTATGTAAGTTTTTCTAATGTCAGTGCAAGTACAAGTAAAGAATCTTCTCCTAAGATTGATAAGCAAAGAAATGAATTGTTTCACATTCGTGTTGTAACAAAACACACTAAGGTTGATACATTGTTTGATACAGGTTTCCAATTCAACTTAATATCTGAGGAAGTGGTAAAGAAATTAAATTTGGCTACAACACCTCATCCAAAGCCATATCCACTTGGATGGGTTTGCAATGATGCACAGATGCAAGTAACTAAACAGTGTAAATTGAGATTTGCTATCACTGAAAACTTTATTGATGAGGTAGAAGTAGATGTAGTTCCTTTGGATATTTGTGGGCTTGTGTTGGGAATTCCTTATCTTTATGATAGAAAAGCAATCTTTTATAGGGGGGAGAATAAGTATCATCTTTTTAAAGATGGGGTAGAATACATTGTATGAGCACATAAGGTGAAGACTAATCTTACTTTAGTTAATGTTGGTCAAATGAAGAGGTTGGTCAACTCAAGTAAGAACTTTGTATTAATGCTTGTAAAATCCAAAGAAGATGATAAATTTGAAGCCTTCAAGGGGTGTGACCCAAAACATAAAGCTGAAATGGTCAAAATTATTTCCGCTTACGATGACTTGTTTCAAGAACTGAAGGGGTTACCACCCAAGAGAGAGATACAACATGAAATCCAGTTACAGCAGGATGTGCCACTTCCTAATATCAACATGTATCGTTTATCTGTTATGCAAAATGAGGAGATTAAAAAGCAGGTTCAGGAGTTGGTGGAAAAAGGAGTTATTCGTCCTAGTACATCTCCTTGTGGTTCTCCAATTGTGTTGGTTCCAAAGAAAGATGGAACTTGGAGGATGTGTATCGACTACCGCGCCTTGAAATAGATAACGGTAAAGAACGGGTATCCTCTTCCCAGAATTGATGATTTACTTGATCAGTTAAAACATGCAGTTTATTTCACTAAGTTAGATTTGCGAAGTGGTTATCATCAGATAAGAATTGCAGAAGATGATATTTGGAAGACTGCATTTAAGACAAAACAGGGACTGTTTGAGTGGTTGGTTATGCCTTTTGGGCTTTGTAATGCACCAACTACCTTTATGAGAGTCATGAATGATGTCTTTCATCCTTTTATTCATGATTTTGTCATAGTCTATCTAGATGATATTCTTGTATTCAGTCAAACTTGGGAAGATCATGTAAGTCATGTAAAGAAGGTCTTTGATGTATTGAGAAAAGAAAAACTATATGTAAAGATATCTAAATGTGAATTTGCTAAGACATCCTTAGTGTACTTAGGCTATGTCATAGGGGGTGGTCAATTGAAAGTAGACCCTTCGAAGGTCGAAGCTATTGTAAACTAGCCTAACCCAAGTATAGTCACAGAGGTCAGAAGTTTCCTAGGTGCAGTTTAGTACTGGAGAATGTTTATTGCAAATTTCTCTTATATAGCATCACCATTACATGCATTAAGCAGTATGAGAGCAATTTTTCAGTGGGGAGGTCCACAACAAAAGGCTTTTGACACTTTGAAGGGAAAGTTGAGCACCACACTAGTTTTGGCCTTACCAGATCTACATCAACCATTTGAGATCAAGACAGATGCGAGTGGACTTGCCATGGGAGCAGTACTCATGCAAGGAGGTAAACCAATTTGCTACCACTCTAAAACTTTTTCAGGAGCAGTAAGTAACTATCCCACTTATGATAAAGAACTTTATGCTTTAGTTCAGAGTGTTAAAAAATGGAAACATTACATAATGGGGAAAGAAACTGTAATCCACACTAATCACCAGGCACTTCAATATCTGCACTCACAATCTAAACTACAACAAAGTAGACACTTTTGGTGGATGGGTTTTTTGCAATAGTTTCATTTGGTTATTAAGTATAAGAAAGGTACCCATAACAAAGTAGCAAACATGCTCTCTAGGCCTCCTATGATGAATGCTTTGATAATCCTTCAGAATAGTTCTATGGTTCATGAAAGTTTTCAGGAACAATATGCTAATGATGAGAACTTTAAGGATATCTATGCTACTTTAATGAAAGGTAAACATGTAGAAGAGAAAGATTATTATGTGCAGGATAAATTGTTATATCACTTGGGAAAATTATGTGTTCCAAGGGATGAACAAGCACAGGTTATTAGAGAAGCACATACCTCATTGATTGCAGGACACTTTGGGGTAAACAAAACATTGACTCGGCTGCAGAAATATTGTTATTGGCCTCATATGCAAGTAATTGTAACTAAGTATATTAGAGGTTGTGTTATGTGTGCAACTAGTAAGCCTAGTAATAGGAAGTTGGGTTTGTACACACCTCTACCTATACCTCCTCGTCCATGGGAAAGTGTATCAATGGACTTTGTTGGGGGATTACCTATGTCTAGGAAGGGACATGATTATTTGTATGTAGTAGTTGATTGGTTCAAAAAAATGTGTATTTTGATGCCTTGAAAGAAACAGGTCACTGCTGAACTGATAGCTCATATGTACTTTCAATTTGTATGGGTTCCTTTTGGGTTACCTACTTCCATTGTATCGGATCGAGATTCTCGATTCTTGGGGGAATTTTGGTCAGCTTTGTGGGGACTCATGGACACCAGACTAAAGAAGAGTACAGCCTTCCATCCACAGACCGACGAACAGACAAAGGTTGTAAACAAGACAGTTTTGCATCTACTCAGATTTTACTGCAGTAAGCATCTTAAGTTGTGGGATGAGAGTCTTCATTATGTGCAACATGCCTACAACCATGCAGCACACTCTTCTACTAAGAGGTCTCCTTTTGAGACATGCTTCGGTTATGTGCCCAAGACACCGATGGATTTTGCTTTTGGGAAAGATGATGTTGAAGATGGACACCATGATGCAGAGAAGGCTTTGAAGTTCATCCAGAAAGTCCAAGCAATTCATCAGGCAGTGGAAGCATAGTTGGAACAAAGCCAAGCCAAATACAAGGCTCGCCATGACAAGCATCGCATTGATCATCATTTTTAGGTTGGAGACCGAGTTTGGTTACACATCAGTAAGGAAAGGATGCAAGGTGAAGGTAAAAAGCTTAAGCCAATTAGGTATGGTCCTTTTGAGATCCTTGATAAGATTGGTACCAATGCCTTATGCCTCAATCTTCCTCCATACATGCATATTTACTCGGTTGTCAATGTTGAGAATTTGAAACTGTATGAGCCTCCAATGATCCTAGATGAAGTCACAGACATTCAAGTTCCATCAGTTGATGACCTTTCACCAAAGTACATGTCAGAGTTTCTAGAAGATGTCATTCTTGACAGAAATGTTAGAACTTTACGAAGAGGAGCAGTTGAGTACCTCAGAGTGGGACTTAAGGGGATGCATCCAAGCAAGGTGAAATGGATGGAGATTGGTAAAGTGAGGGAACTTTACCCTCACTTACTTTCCAAGTAATCAAGCTTTCAGAGGTCCAAAAGCTCTCCAGTGGGGAGGCCTAATCTGGGGGACATTTTTCTATGAAATTTGAAGTGTCTCCAATACTCCAAAATTCAGTACCATTAGAAAGAGTTCGACATCTTGATTCCAATGCAACTTGAACGGAGCGAAAAGGAGTTTGTTTGCTCAAGTTACGGCTAGTCAAACTTTCAGTCAAACTATAATCAGGGGTTGTCTAGAAGGTGAAAAAAATGACCATCTAGGAAATTGGCGGAAGCAGCATCAAATCGAAGGGCTTGTCGAGACGATTCCGGCAATGCTCGTTTCGTCAAAATCTGACATCGTATGCTCAAGATATTGGCAGTTAAAGTTCGATTGACTATAGGGTACAACTGATGACGTCATCATGCTAACATGTCAGTCCGTACTATACTAATGATGATATGGAAAAATCTCAGCATGACACATGGTAGTTGAGTCATCTTGTATGAACCAATCATTATGTGACACATGGCAGTCATACGTCACCGTCAGCAGACACGTTGCAACTTTGTCATCGGACACATTGGCAGATTGGACGAATGGGATGTTGACACGTGTCATTAGTTCTGCAGGTGTGCAGTTGGACTTTGAAACAAAATTTTGTTGGGGCTCGACCCCGTGACCTCGCCCGGAACAGCCGACCGTTACACCTCTGCCAACTTCGCTACCATATATAGTCGTCGCTTTGTTTTGTTATTTTGTATTTCGGAGTTTGGTTTAAAAACGTGGCTGGCGGGTTTTGACCCCATGATCACGCGGTGGTTAAAAATGCATATAACCAATAGACCACTGATATCCACTTGATAAGTATAGGGGTTTTTTTTCTTTTGTTGTATGAATAGGCCCGGGGCCTTAACAAATAGCCCATTTTGAGCAAAAACCCACCAACTATTTTGTACCAAAAGATTGTAAAGGACAAAATAGATATTGTACGAGTTGTTAAGGGGGGTTAGGCATTTATTTTGATGGTTAGGCCTATTTAGGCATATTTTATGTATAAAAGGAGGGAGGTATAGGTTTGATGGCTAAGTCGCAGTGGTGAGAATGGGAGAATGCTTAGGAGATTCTGAAGATATTTCCGCACATCAGAGGAACGTCATGCTGTTGTGCTTAAGGGAGATAGTCTTGAAGCAATTGTAACTATTTTTGGAGTATAATCGGATTGGTCACTCTATTGGAGAGGGGCCCAAAGATGTAGTCCTTACAGACAAACTCCGTTATCAATTGCGTTTTTTCTCCTCTTTATTTTCTCTCTTTCTTTTTAGTTCATTATCTTGGCAAACATATTATGTTAATTTGTTCAATTAAGCATTGTATTAAGTTAACATTTACGTTAAGCATTCTGTAAGAAATTGCCCTAAATCCTAAATAGATCAGTGATACTCTCCCTCATGCAGTCCACAGTCAATATTTGAGGATGTATGCCCAGGAAGGGACATCTAGACCATTTGTACTTTGTTTCATTGAACTCTTGAAACCTATGTGTGTAATCATGATCTTGTATCTTTATGGAAATTTTATTTGAAAAATGAAATCATTACTTGGGATTATGTAATGCTACTTTATTAAAGCAATAAAAAAATTGAAATGGGTTTATTTTGAATATGCGTCTTTGTTATTGAATTTGAAAAATATAGATAAAAAATTATAACTGTGTTGGTAAACTTATACTATTTTCATATGGGTTAAAACTTATGTGAAAACAATAGGTAAAACAATGGGCTTGTTACAATGGATGAGGACTTAGCTCTTGGAGAAGTAAATGATGGAGGAGAAGATTCAAAATATGTTCTTATGAAGGATGAGCAATGGGAAATCATTGAGAGTGCAAAGAGGCAGGCTGCTCAAGATAAGGAAGAGAAAGAAAGAGTTGAATGAGAAGATGCTTAGAGACAAAATATTGAATAGAAAAAAGCTTAGTAGCAAAAAGATGAGCAAGAAAAGAAAGAGAAATAGAAAGTTGAGAAGGAGAGGATAGAGAGGGAAAAGGCTTCCTCTTCAAAGATGGTTGACACTAAGAAACATACAAAGGAGACACAGAAGGATACCCATCAGAAGGAACAACAAGTTTCTATATCTACAGAGGCCCGAACATGGTTAAAAATAAATTTGGAAAAGAGGTAGCAAATAGTAGCAAAACCCCTGAGTTGGAAAGAGATGATGGTAGAGGTAGAAAAGGTGAAGCCTAAGAAGTTGAGGACTCTACACTCAACCCGAATGAATGATTTCGGGGAGTTAGTTGTAGAGATTTCTACACCAATAGTTGATAAAGATGACCGAGAGCTTCAGGCGGTAGACTACCAATTGTCAACGGTTAATCTGGGTAAGCAAACTTGTGATGAACAAATAGTGTCTCTTGATTTGGTTGTTAGTTCTACAAAGGCTAGAATGGAAAAAGATAAACAGACAAAGGATGATCTAAAGGCTCAGATTGAACAATTGAAAAGGTTCTTGAGGGATCTTGCCTCTCTACCTATAGTGCAACATTCTTCATATGAGGTTCTTGTATTGATGAGCAAGAAAGAAGTTGATGACCTCGCAGAATTGAAGAAAAAGGTACACATTTTTTATCGATGGATGAAGAAGTTTGGGGGAGAAATGGAAAAACTTTTGGCTTAAAGGCATAAATACTATTAGGAAGCTTTCTCATTGGAAGAGCAACTAAAACAATATATAGACAATATGAGGGAAGAGGAAGAGAAATATAGCATTTATTTAAAAAAATTAAAGGAGTTGAATAAACTGAGTGTTTAAGAACTTGGAAAATCTAGAATTTTGGGAGATGAGGATGTTGGCTATCCAGATAAATGTATAAAAGTAATATTATTTCGTATGGAGTTAATTGTTGAACATAGGATAATATTACTTAAGCTACATAAAGACTTGTGCATGGAGATTCACCATTATTTGAGAGATTTATCACCACTATTATTAGTCAAAATCTCCTATTATTGAGTAAGAGATTGAATACTTTGTAGGTTGCCAAAGACACATGGAAGAATGAATTAGAGGAGTAGATAAATGCTGAAAATAGTGATGAGGAAACCATTTTGGATAACTGATGAACATTGAATTTGATGTTAAATGGGTCACAAATGGCATTCATCAGCTTCATAATACTATTGCAATGGTTGTTTCCAATTTTGAAAAGAAAAAAATCATAATAGATTGGGTAGATGGTCCAAACCCAAATGTGTTGATGCACAGGTGTTAGCTAATTTTGAAGAGTATAAGCAATAGAAAATAGGTTAAGTTTTGAATTTTGAAAATTTGAATATGTTGTTTTGGTCAATTCAACGCCAAAGATTTTGTTTTGAAGGCTCTCCTACAATAAAGGCAATGTAGAATTTAGGTTGAATGAGTGGATAACTAAAGAAAAAATTGGGTGCCTACTTTTGGAAAAATCAGTTGCTAAAATATTAACTGTTGCTTTATGACCATACCCCTATTTTTGTGGATCTACACGTTGGGCACCAAATTTTGTTTGTTTCATGTCTCTTAGTTTTGGAGGGAAAATTAATTGTAATATTCTATAAATTTTAAAAACTTCCTTTGGTAAAGGTCGGTGAATTGAAGTATGATTTGTAGTCCTTAGGCTAGAAATAATTTTAGATTTTTTGTACTTAGTTTAAATTTTCTACATTTTTAGTTTTAGAAAGTGAGATCAAGGACAATGTTTTTTGTGCACCGCGAAGTTTGTTAGGTGTAAATCTTCCTTATTTTCTCAAAATCAATAGGAGTTGAATTCAAAACCACCTTTAGTATTGTTGTGAATGGTATTTTTCTTGCTATTATCGATTTGCAAATCGTTATTGCAATAGAAAATATAAAAATGATTTATGATGCAATGAGTATGAATATGTTAAATGAAAATGGAATATGTTATTTATTCCACACTATGAATGGATGTGATTGTGTAGTATTTACAAATTGATTCATTTATTAGTTTTCTTAAAAAATATTCCTTAAAGAATTGCATATCTGGTTAATAGAATAATTGATCACTCATGTTGTCTCTTAGAAACTTTGTAATTTATTTTTCTTTTATTTGAAAATCGCTACTAGTTTAGTTTTAGTTTAGAAATACTCCCTAGTTTGCTATCATAGACCAACATGCCCCTTGAAAATTTCAACCATTTAGAACACTAAGTTACTCAACATAGTTTTGAACCTACTCCCAGGACCTTGGAAGGTGACTGATTTCATGATCAGTTGTCTTTTTTAGGAGAGGTAAGGTTGTTTACAATCTTGCCTATGTTGTGTCAATTTGGCCATCAACAAAACTAGTGCTAGAAGGAGGGCCCATTAGGAAGCAAGATAGAGTGTATTGGTTCATTCTTTCTTGAAAGGTTTGAATGATTTCTTAGTCCTACTCCAAGTAAAGGAGCTTTCTTTGAACTTAGATTTCCCACCAAACCAAGAATTAATCATAGAAATAGAGTTGTACTACCAAAAACCCCACCAGGAACTCCACTAACACCACCACCATTCCAACCCAATCCACCCCCACCAATGGAATTCTTCACAAGAAATCCATCACTGCTAGGAACCATTCTAGGAGGTATCCATGATATGTCTAAAAACCCAAAAATATTTTTCCTAAGATATGCTCACGAGGAATCGCAAAGCATTGAATAACACATTCAAGCATTCAAAGATGCATGTGTAAGGGCCCAAATACAACACCAAGATGTGGCTTGTAGGTTGTTCCCTTATTTTTTGGGGGACATGGCCTACAACTGGTATTTAAATTTCCCAACTAGATCCATTGCTATTTGGAGGGACTTAGAGGAGGCCTTCATTAACCAATTTCATGTCTATGTAGACCTAGCTATCCTTTACCATTAGTTCACTACCATCAGGAAGGAACCCAATGAACCACTTTCCCTATTTAATAGGTTCCAAAGGATGTACAAAAGGCTACAAGAAGCTTATGTAGTCATGGAAGGCATTAAAATACAAGCATATCTCAAAGCTTTGGACCCATTAACAACCCTATTTCTACAAAGAGCATATAGTGCTATTGAAATTGACACATTTTCCAAGGTGTATCATTTAGCTATTTTATTGCAATATAAAATAACCCCCTTACCAAGAGGTATGAGGGGAACCTTACCTTTATTAGGATTCCAAGGGATGCCTAACTAGATGACTACGATAAACCATACAATTACTAATAGTGCCCCATTATGAATACCATCCCTAGGATATCTAACTCTACATATGGGCTATTTACAAAAATTCATCCCATGCCCATGCTTCCTTGGCCCAATAGTGGACATAATTATACTCAATCTAATGTTGCAAAAATTTCTAGGATGTTCAATTTCTTTAAACCAATCCCTAATCATCAAACCAATCCATCATCGATAAAGCAGATTAATCAACCTAGAACAAGAGAAGGCAGCAAGCAAACTGTGTGACTATCATTTGAAATTCAAACCTTGAAGAAAACCCTTTCTCAAGTCATAATGGATTAACCTAGTTTAGGATCAACCCTCCTTAGAACTAGAACAATTATCATAATCAAGTGGGTTACCAAAATTAGAATAATAATCAAAATTAAAGGAATAATTAGGGTCAAAACTGAGGGTATAATCAAAGGCCATATAACAAGCAGTGGGATACGAGACTTGACAATGGTGGGGTCACAAAAAACAACTAGAATAATGGCAGTCATGCTCACACAACCAATGTAGAAAATTTGAACTTCTTGACCGATTGGTGTAGGCTACATGACACCTTTGCTCATTCTGAGGTGAATTACCTAGAAATGGAGAAGATGGTAAAAATAGCTCAGGCTGATTCCCAACCTATCCATCCTAATTCAAGTGGAAATGGTGGACATGTGGATACCACCATGGCATTCAAGGAGCTCGCATTTCTACTTTAAGAAGACAATAAACCTGAGATAGATACCTATGATGCACAAGCCTTCCAAACCCAGAAAGGAGGCCACTTTTCAAGAAACCATAATAGGGGACCATTTACTACTTCCAACCCCCCTAACAACCATTGGTGTGAATTCACCTCCCAGGTGCACAATATACAAAACAAACCTTCAAAAATATGAAAGAAGCAAATCTCTTTCACTAGAATGGGTGAATAATAATTGAGATGAAGAATAATGTACATTGGCCTTGCTTATAAAGGCAAGGGGAAAACTGGTAAAAATGTAACCGAAAAACAACTACTAATTAATTAAATGCACTAATAAACTATAATGCATTATGCCTAAGTAAACTTAAGTAGGTAAATATCCTATTTACTCTAACAGCCCCCCTTAAGTGCAACTTAGGAGATTATTATGCAATATCAAGATGCAGTATGGGTCTCGACTACACAACCATGTTAATTACCCATTTACAATGAAAAATGCAATGCAATCTCTCACAAATGAAGAAAAGGAGAAAATCCTATGGGAAAAAAAATCCTCTCCAAAAGAGAGAAAAGAAAAACAAGATGCATGGATGGAGGACTCAATAACATCCCCCAAGGACTACATACATCATGTATATACAATCAATGATCCTCCCATAAGAAGGATAGAATGAGACTACATAGCCCCCCCATAATGAATAATGTCTTGCAAAAATTGTAAGTGTTTGAAGGAAAAACATAGTCCAATGTCAACAAACAACTTGTCTCCCTTTTGGACTAAACAAAACCAAGTAAAAATGTAGGAATGCTTCCCATTCTAGATTGGAATTAGCAAGTGAAATCCAAATGTAGGATGATAATGTCTCTAAAATATACTCATGTGTCACCAAGACCTTGGAAGATGATGCTACAAATCAATCAGGAACATGCCCAATCACAATAAAAAGTGACAAACAAGGTACCACTAGAAATTGATTTTGAACATTCTCCAAAGACAAAGATGGAGTGACAACAATTCTACCACAACTATCATCGAATTGGAAAATTAATCCTTCAAATGTGTCTTCCAATTCTGAAAGATGAGATTCCGTGAACAATGAACCAATTTCCAACAAATAGGAATCCCAATCAAGAAGACAATGATAATCATGTTGCTCATGAATGATGGAAGTACTTAATGAAGGTGGATCAACTATCTTTGGAAAAGAATCAAGAACCTCTGAAGTAACTACAACCTCATCTAAAGTCTCAAAAACCTCCAAAGGATCACAAGCATGGTTTATCTTCTCTAAAGAAGAACAAGGAACATTGGTATTGGAAAGAGGATCATTAAGAGATGGCATAGTATCATGATATCCATATGATTCTCTAATGTAAGTCCAAAGAGCACAAGGGCACTCAAAACAAATAAGTGATTCCAAAAGGCCATCATTTATATGCTAAAAAATAACTCCAAAGACTCTATCCCTATATCCTTTCCAAATAATATACCCACAACATATACTTGGAATAGGAACTTCATTATACAAATATGGAAATAGCTTTTTCTTACTAAGATGATTGATAATAAAATCACTCCATTTCCTAAAGTTCCCTTTCTCCAAAGAAACCATTATAACTGATAATTCTTCAAAAATTTCAAAGATTGTTATAAAAACCTCCTAACAAGAATTATAAGGTTAAAAAACTTGATTTGGTGCAAGAGTTGATGAGTCCCATTGCCTGATTGGCTGCACTTTGAAACCCTAAATATTTAGGGAAAACTTTATAAATCTTAAAGTTTGAAAAATTTGTTGCAACAGGAAGGGAAAATGATGTCTCCAGTCTGGTTTTATTGAGCCTCTCTTAAACTAAAAATTGCACCTTCTCACTAAAAATCATGCCCAAATATACATCTACAAATGTAAATCATGATCCACAACTATTCAAGGTCCTTCTAGTCGCTACTCGGGAGTAAAATAGCTCGCATAGAGAATCAAACCCCTCACAATCACACACCTCCAATCGCCCAAAATTGGTCCAATGAAAAGAATAATGGCTGCAATCAGAGGATTTGTGCCTAAAATCATAGGTTTTATGGCCTCTACACACAAATCACCCTTGAGAATAGAGGTTGTGCGGCCTCTGTAAGATGACAGAAGCTTATGCAAGGTGCATGGGAAACAAACATCAACAAAATTGCCTCCAAACAAAACACAGTCTAAGTGGTAACCACTCAATATTTTCAAATGTCAGAACAAAGAGTTTGACAAAAGACCCCAAAAGAAATTATGGTCTACAACATAGAATTGTTTCCCCTCTTCACTTACAAAAAGAAAACATGCTTCTCCAAATGAACCAGATCTCTGGCAAAGATTGAAAAAGAAAAAGAATATCGACAAAATGGCAACTTTAAAATTAATAAATGATCTCAAACTCCGATGAAAAATCTCAACGGAAGGAGTTACAAATAGTTAGCTTGATACCATGTTGGTGTGAATTCACCTCCCAGGAGCACAATCTTCAAAATAAACCTTGACAAATATGAGAGAAGGAAAGCTTGTTCACCAATGAATGAATAATAATTACGATGAAGAATAGTGTACATTGGGCTTGCTTATAAAGGCAAGGGGAAAGTTGATAAAAATGTAACCAACAACCTAAGCAGGTAAATATCCTATTTACTCTAACAATAATAGCTCAGTACCACCAGACCCCAAGGCTAATAATAACCCTCAGCCACCTAAAGGACTAGCCAAAGGTCAAAATATCTAAGTAACCCTACCTTTGCTGGCAAATCATGTTAGGGTTAGAGATGGCAAATATCTAACAATTAAATGCAGATTTAATAATAAACAGAGAAACTAAAACATACACAGAATAAATCATAACACAGAGAATTTAACGTGGTTCACCCAATCTGGGCTACATCCACCAAACCGCAGCCATCCAATACTTTTATTATCCAGTGCAAAACCTATTACAATCTCGCGAATAATCGCATTTTTCTCATACTGTAACCCCCATCCCAACCCCTTTTAACAAGCTTTTATAAGCTTGCATTAGGGTTTTGTAAAGCTCTTTCTTCTTTTTAGAGATTTTTCCTACTGACGAAAAAAAACGGTAAAATTTCTGGTCGCGCCCGAACCCCCACCTGGGGCCGGCCCGCCCCGGACCCCGGCGAGGACAGGGGGCCAGGGTGTACAGTATACCATGGGCTATACAGTATAGCATGATCAGTCGCCACATACCAACAAATCACAATTCCAAAATGAAGTAGATTATGACGTAATTGATGAAATGCAAAAGATTAAATCCAGCATGTTTATTTTTGACATTTTACAGCATTTCCCTAGTCAAGGGGAAGTCCTTATTAATTCCCTAGATAAAGCAGGTCAGTCAAAAGGAAAGGCTAAGGTATTTTCCATAGTAGACATGAACTCGAGGAAAGATAGTTGTCCCTTCCTTTCTACTTAGCTTGAGGATATTCAGAAATAATTTACAAAACTTTTTAATAGATTTCAATGCCTCAGGGAATGTCATGTCATCCTCTATCTACTAAGAGTTGGGCATGACTCCCATGCAGACCCAGAAAAGAGTTATACAATTAGACAAAACTAAGGTCAATGTAGTGGGGGAATTAATGGATGTCATTATACAGTTGGGATCAGACCCTAGGATTCAACACTATATTGACATTCAGGTGGATGATATTCCAAAAATGTACGGTATTCTCTTAAGTAGAGATTGGGTGAAGGTTCTAGGTGGGTATGTGGCTACCATGGAAAGTTCAACCGAATTAGTATTGAAAGAAAACCTCACCTAAAATACATGATCATGGAGTATAACCATCCCAATGAAGTTGGCTACTTGGAAACTGAATTAGGATTTTATAGGATCGATGAAATCATGAATTTTACAATATTCACTAATGGACAACCATCATCACAACTTATAGAAAATGAAGAACGCATAGCCTCAATCAATCAAAGCATGTTGAAAAAAGTTTGAACCAAGATAAAATGGTTTTGTGGGAAAGGGAAAACTTGTGGGAGTTACTACTGCCCAATTGGTGTAGGGTTCATTATCAGAACCATTCTAAATTAACTTGCCAACCTTGTTTGGATATTTTGAATCAAGTTATTTGACAAATGGACACCCAACCTGGTGATCATGTACCAAAAAAATCTCAATTATCTTCACTTGAAATCAATACCATTACTATTCAAACAAAATTAGATGTCGTATCCAATATCTTTTGACAACTAGACCAACCTCAAGATTCTTTGAAAAATTCACAACTAAAAATAGATGATCCTTAGGAAATAGTACACACTCATCCTCTTGTTTCACATGAACCACCTAAAGAATTAGATGTACCTAATAGTTACGTGGTAAATAATGTTGAAGAGCCAAACTTATAGCCAATCTCTCCAACAAAACAATAAAAAATTGATCCAAAAGAGTAACACCCACCCCAAAACTAGTTGTGGACACTAAAATTTGACATATCTAAGTCTAAGAAAGGGAGTGGAGTTGGAGTTGAGTTAATTATCCCCAAGGGGAAAACATATTTTGTTTCTTCCAAGTTGCAATTCAGATGCACCAACAATGTCATTGAATACAAAGTATTGGCCAAGGGACTCATGTTTGCACATTAGAATAAGGTACAATGCCTCAAGGTATTGGGAGATTCAGAAGTAATTGTCAAGCAAGTTTGGAACTAGTATACATGTCATAACAATAAGTTGGTAGCATATCAAAATAGGGTTTGGAACCAAATAGAGGATTTTGGTGCATTTAACATAAAGTTGATCCCTAAGGAAAAGAACCAAATTGCAAATGCACCATCTCTTGTTGGAAACACGCTAGAACCAATGAAGTATTCCAAGCTAAAGAAATTCTCTGTTGAGTTGGTTTTAGTCCTAGAAATTCCCAATAATATCAGGAACTTTCAAGTCTTTGATGATTACCAACACATCTTAACCTTCATAGAAAACTCAAGGGTCTTTGATGGTTAGGTTATTGATGAATCTAATAGGGATGTCAGAGATTGGGATTTTGAATAGTTAGGTCTAGAGGGCATTATAAATCTCACAACAAATAGTATCTCAAAAGGCATGGTTGCGTTGGAGAGGATCTTTGACTTTGATCCTAGAGCTAGAGATAAATTATCTACAAATGTTGATGGAGGAAAGTACGAAACTTACAATTTGGAAAATTCAAGCCCAAAAAGAAATATTCTTCTCAATAACACCTACCCTAAGGATATTCAAGATAAGATCATCAAGGTGTTGAAAGAGTATATTAACACAATTTCATGGGGGTTATGAGGATCTGAAAATATTTGATACCTCAGTAATAACACACACAATTTCCTTAAAACCTCAGGCTAAACCATTTCATCGAAAGCAATAGTTGATGAATGCTCTAATTGAACCTCTCATCTTCAAAGAGGTACAAAATCTTCTATCCAATAGGATAATCTTTCCTATCAGAAACTCTACTTGGGTGGCTAATTTGGTGCTAGTACATAAGAAAAATGGTGAAATTAGTTTATACATGGAATTCAAGAACTTGAAGAGGGCTTCCAAAAAGGATAATTGCTCACTTTTGTCACTAGATGAAGTGCTTTAGATCGTTAATGGATTGTGAATGATATCATTGTTAGACAGCTACTCGAGGTGTAACCAAGTGCTAGTTAAGTATGAAGATCAGATGAAAATGATGTTCACAACCAAGTGGGGAACATATTGGATGAACAAGACAACTAAGAGGGAGGGATAAATTAGCTGTATCAAATTAAAACATCAAAACCCTCAATAGTAATCAAATCCACAAATATTCTTAAACCCTTATTTTGTTAAAGTGATTAATCATGAAATGCAAATAACAACACCATACACAAGAGAACACCAGATTTACATGGAAAACCCAATGAGGGAAAAACCATAGTGATAATTATCTCACATTATAAGTAATTGTGAAACCAGTACAAGGTCTCATTGCCAAAAAATGACACACTGTCCAAAAAGGCTCACAATCAAGGCTCACTACAATAGAAAGAAAAGAAGATAGAAGATAAATGTTGCACATAGAAAAAAATTTCAATGCAACAAGGAATCCACCACTAATGCTCCAACACTTTCACAACCTTGTTTGAAATATTTCGGGCACCTTTAACTCACTACATTTAGAAGTCCAACACTTTGAAGCTCGTACTGATTTGCTCAAATTTGCACTCTACTCTTTGGAAATTCATACCACTTGCATCACACACATCTATACTTTCTATCTTTACAACCCTCAACATCTCGACTCATACGTATACCGTCCTCAACCTTGAAAACTTTCTCCAAGGTTGGCAATACACACTTCACACTTTGCAATTTCAAATTAGGTTGGCACTAAACATTCCCACAATGGATAGGAATGAAAGTGGATCAAAATAACACTTAACGTGGACCCAAATTAAATCTCACACACCATGCTACACCTTCATTATACTTGAACATCTTTGAATGTAGTGTAAACACTAGGTCAATCGTTACCAATGAAAACACATTAAACTTTAAATTACATGCTTCCTTTGATCAATCTGAAACTTTCAGACAACAAAATTCACTTGAACATAATCCAAGAATATCCTAAAAACCAACAACTTCCTTCACAAAAAATCTTGCCTAAATATTATAATCATACTATTTATCCAAACAACAATGCCAAATATTGTAATACTTTGTAACTCAAAAGACCTTTTGATATGCCTAACCACAAATCCTCTTAACACAAACAAGAGAACAACACCATTAACTCTACTTCAAAACCACAAGTCTTGAAAATAAACTGTGGAGAAATGTTCAAAGCAAATACATTTCTCCTAGACACCTCTGTACAACACTACAAAACTAGTTCGCATACTAGTGAACACAACTTCCTCTAACCAACAATCCAAAAGCCAAAATTTTGTATAGAGAAACTCTAAACATATCTAACAAACATATCGAAACCAAAAAATTAGATCTTCAACCTATAAAAAATGTGAAGCAAAACCAGAACACATCTGCAACACCCTGTTTCCATATTTTATCAATTTTCACAATATCCTCAACATCTTCATCATGCAACAACCTTCATTAACATATAGTTGACATAAATGAAAACACCAACTTGTTGAAATCAATGACAACACCTTCATACTTGCAACAATCTCCCCCTTTGTAATTTATGGCAACACATGATGTGAAAAACCATCAAAGACAACACAATAGATCTAAACACACTTTCTCATGATTTCCTTTACTTTCTCTCTCCCTGAGTAGATAAATTTTTCTCATGTGATTCTTTCTCCCCTTTTGAAATCAATAGAAAATGATAAAAAAAAATTGCATTGTTGTCCCCCTTGACACTGAACCAAGATACTTGCTCTAAATACTCCCCCTTAGGAGTACACCCAACCAAATCAGCAATTCTACACAATGACAACACATGACACTACCTACTCCTTCTAAGAGATAGCCACCAACATTAGTCTAGAAAAGAGATGAATCCATAGATCTACTAGACTGATGCATTTCCATATGCATTTAGCTCAAGGAAGGAGGGGAAATACCCCCAACTTCTCCCAAAGATACTCAAAATTTTCCTAGGAAGAGCCTTAGTAAATATATTATAAATTTGATCCTTTGTAGGTACATATTCAATCTTCACCTCATTCTCCATAACCTTCTCTCTCAGAAAGTGATACCTAATTGATATGTGATTTTTCCTTGAATGCATCACTAGATTCTTTGAAATTTAAATTACACTTGTATTATCACATAATATAGATATATGTTCATCATACATTACTCTAATATCCTTCAATGTTTGTCTCATCCACGATACTTGTGTGTAGCAAGATGTTGTTGCAATATACTCAACCTATGCAATGGATAAAGAAACTAATTCTTGCTTCTTACTTAACCATGTGATGCAAAGTAGGGAGGAGTTTGTAATAAATCCCAATTCTATCAATCTTGAACAAATTTTTCACTTAGAAGACCCTAACTTAGTGTTTTCCACAATTTTCCTCAATTTTGCTTGTAGCACATCAAATAGTGAAATTTGAGCATATCTTTTAGAGAAGGCCTCAAACCCATGAAAGTAATACCTTTTTAATACCCTTTATTCTCCTCTTGAACATAGCAAGATTGTGCATAGACTTTTTTCAGAACATTCCCTCCTAAAATGGACTGATATGCTGCCCTTAAGCCCAATTAGGCCTCTTTTGCAAAGAAAATATGTGGTAAACCTTCTTCCAATCACCAATCTCCACTCCAAGGATCTAAACATATTACATGGGATCTAAGACAACATATTTTTATCACTTGAAACATCTAAAAACTCACCAAATGTCAAAATCCTATATCTACAAACAAGGCCCTAACTCCATCCCCTACATCTACAATCACTACTAAACTAAAAACCAACCTATCTAGTTCCATTCCATAAATTTTCAAAGGATTTCACTAATGGAATGGTCCTTTATTCTATTTTTGTGTTCAAAGCCTCTCAAACTAGGGTTTTCAGACCTCTTTCAGTAAATTGCTTATAAAAACCTTCAAACTTTATGAAATCAATCCAAAAAAAAAAAGAATTTAGTTCATTTCTCCACCAAATTCAATGCACTTTAGATCATAATCACTCAATACAAAACCATACAAAATCCTGTAGCAACAAATTTACACAAGAAATAGCAAAAAATTGAGAACTTTATTGATTGAACACCAAATTACCTCCAAAGCCTTGCCTCCATTTTTTCAAGGAATATTTAAATATCAACCATCAAAACACAATGGTTACAAGAACCTTTTTAATCCAAAGACCGCTCAACTTCCAAAAACAACAAAAGGTGCAAAGTTGTTATTGCAACATTTGCAACATTTACACAAAACTTGACAACTTTAACTCTAACCAACCCTATATGACTCTAATCAACTAAAATCATTAGAAATGGTCTCACTGGACCTTATTACATCCAAATACATGACTACAAACAAAAAATACAATAGTATATTCTATTTACATGATGTTGAATAGGTGCCCCTACACCATACACCTGGACAAAAGAGGAACTCAAATCCCCTTAAGGACTATGTTGCAACAAAACCATGTTGGATCTCATCATTCATTGATCTCCAAGTGCCTTTTCATATGTTAATCCCTTCCAATGAGTCAAGTACTAAAAATAAGCATTGTGTCTTTCCCTTAACTAGTTCTTCACTTGAAATTGTTGATCTTCACTTGATGGATGACCTTTGATTGCTCTTTCATCTAAGAATGTTGTCACATATGTCCCTATACTTGCTACCAAACCTCTTCCATTCTTGAATTGAATTATCTTCATCTTCACTCCCTTTTTGTTCTTAGTTTGTCCACATTTTCTTGCAACTTACCCTTAATCTCCTTACCTTTTCTGCTCACCTTTTCCATTTGTTGTGGTTCACCTCTAACTACTTCTTGATCAATTTTACAAACCTCTAAGTTGAAAAAAATTGAATGACCAACAGCCTCTTTTGAAAGCAATGAACAAAACACTCTTTTCATCACCACCTCAACATGCTTCTTAAACCACTCTTGAATCTCCACAATCAATTCATCCTTGACCTTCTCAATATCATTTTCCTTCAAAATTGAATCATTCTGCAATGGTGCTATCTTAGTACCTTCAAGGTTAGAAGTGGCTACAAGGTCTCTATCCTCCTCTTGTTCTAATTTTATGAATTCATTTCTACCTAACATTATCACTTTGGTTGCCTTAGTTTGTCCCTTATCATCTTCTACCAATGGATTCAAAGTAAAAGAGATTCCATCCTTTTATATCTCATAGGTGTTGCTTCTACCATCATACAAGGAATGTCTATCAAATTTCCAAGGTCTTCCTAGCAACAAATGGCACACATCCATAGGTAGCACATCACATAGAATCATATCTTTGTACCCTCCTATATTTAACTCAACTAAATCTTGGTCATTAACCAAAATAGATTGACCCTCATTCAACCAAGACACTTTATAAGGAGTATCATGTGGTATTCTATGAAATTTTAATTTATCAAACATTTCAATGGACACTATATCAGTACTGTCTGAATCAAATACAACCTTACATACCTTTCCCATGCACTTGCAAGTTGTATTGAAAAGTTTTCTTCTTTGTGATGGATCATTCTCCTTTTATGCCTTGATGAGTGTTCTTCTGACCAATAATGATTCTCCAACTTCTAGAGAAGCATATTGCATTGGAGATTTTACACTCTCATTATCATCTTCTTGCACCAATTGAACTCTCTTTTCACCACCATGTGAAGTAGAATTTTGATCTTCCTTGCACTACCATGCTTGATGTCCAAATTTTTTACATTGATAGCATCTCCCAATGAAGGTATTTGAACCTCTACCTTGTCCTCCAAATCTACCTCTAAAACCTGATCCACTACCCCTAAATCCACCTCTTTGATCAACAACTTGTTCTTGATCTTGACCTTTACTTGCATCTTCTTGGTCCTCATAGGACTGCCTTGAGTTGGAAAGTGAACCTCTACCTCTAGAGGTGTTTCCTCTACCTCTATCTTTCCTTTCCTTCCCTCTTTTTAACTTCTCTTATGCTCTAGCAGCCAATTGAAAGAACTCTTCCACCGTTCTAGGGGTGGCAAGACTCAATTCATCTTGAATATTGAACCTTAGCCAATTAATATATCTTGTTATCTTCTTAGTTTCATTCTCAACATGACCTTCTCTAATGCTCAACTTATGAAACTCCTCTGTGTAGGCCATGACATCCATCTCCTTTTGATTTAGGTTTTGTAACTTCCTAAATTTTTGAATTGCATGGTCATCAGGCAAGAATTAACTATTAACCTTAATCACCATCCTATCCCTTTTTCACTCTCTCTTCCTGTACATAGTTCAACATGGTTAGGCCAAGGCCTTTCAATTTAGTTTTTCAAACTTCACCTTTTGTTCTCCTACTACCTCCTTGTATTCAAAGTAATTATCTAGTGCATCAATATAGTCCAACACTTCTTCACTATCCATTTTCCCAGTATACATGGAAAATTTCATTTTCACCTCAGAAACATCTCCTCTGATAGCCTTCTGCATCTTAACCATCCTTCTTTCATTAGGGTCCAACTCATCATCACCTTGGACTCCTCTTGGAGGGTTTTCATTCTCACCCTCTTCCTCTCGATCACTCTCTTCTTTAGTGGCCTTACCTCTTCTTTGGTTTGTTTCCAATGCTACAAGTCTAGCTAAAAGAGATTCTTAAGGCTTCTTCATGATTCTTATTTCCCTAGCAATGACTATACTACCCTTTGGAGGCATCTTGATCCTTCAATTTGTAACTTTTCCTTCTTAAAACTTCAACCTCTTTCCTTCAAAAGATCAAAATCTAGGCTTTGATACAAATTTGATGCAAAGAAGGGAGGATTTTTTAAAATAAATCCCAATTCAATCAATCTTGAACAAATTTTTCGCTTAGAAGACCCTAACTTGGTGTTTTCCACAATTTTCCTTAATTTGTTTGTACCACATCAAAGAGTGAAATTTGAGCATATATTTTAGAGAAGGCCTCAAACCCATGAAAGGAATGTATTTTTGAATACCCTTTATGCTCCTCTTGAACATACCAAAATTTTGCATAGACTTGTTTCAGAAAATTCCCTCCTAAAATGGACAGCTACACTGCCCTTAAGCCCAATTAAGACTCTTTTGCAAAACAAGTATGTGGTAAACCTTCTTCCAATCACCAATATCCACTCCAAGGATCTAAAAAAATTACATGGGGTCTGAAACAACATATTTGATCACTTGAAACATCTACAAACTCAACAATGTCAAAACCCTATATCTACCTATCAATTGTAGCCTAATACATTGAGATATTAGGCTAGGGCTTGCACAAACAAGGACCTAACTCTATCTCATGCATCTACAATCACTAATAATCTGAAAACAACCTATCTAGTGCCATTCCAATTATTTTTAGAGGATTTCACTAGTCGAATGGTCCTTTATTCCATTTTCTTGTTCAAACACTCTCAAACTAGGGTTTTCAACCCTCTTTTAGTAAATTGCTTATAAAAACCTCCAAACTTTATGAAATCAATCAAAATAAAAACCAAAACAAATTTAATTCATGTCTCCACCAAATTCAATACACTAAGATCATAATCACTCAATATAGAACCATACAAAAGCTTGTAGCTACAAATTTACACAGGAATAGCAAAAAATTGAGAACTTTATTGATTGAACACCAAATTACCTCCAGAGCCTTGCTTCAAGTTGTTCAAGGAATATTTAAACATAAACCATCAAAACACAATAGTCCCACCAACCTTTTTAATCGAAAGACCATTCAACTTCCAAAAACAACAAAAGGTGCAAAGTTGTTATTGCAACATTTGCAACATTTACACAAAACTTGACAACTTTAACTCCAACCAACCCTATACGACTCTAATCAACTAAAATCATTAGAAATGGTCTCACTAGACCATATTGAATCCAAATAGATGATTGAAAACACAAAACCCAACACTAGACTCTATGTACATGATGTTGACTAGGTGCCCCTACACTACCATGACACCAATCTACATCTAAGAAAGAATGTACCACCAATTATATTTTTCTTGTCATCAACACAACCAACCCAATTTTCATATGTATAAGAACTTAATGTGAAATCAGTATCCTTAGGAACCATAAGACATAATCCAAAGTTCCTCTTAAATATCTAAATATCCTCTTCATAGCTATGGCATGTGTCTCTTTAGGATCTTCTTGAAATCTAGCCACAAGACAAACTACATGCAATGTGATATCTATTCTAGCAGCAGTTAGATATAACAGTCCACCAATCATAGATCTATATTTTCTCTGATCAACCTTAGGTGAATCATCATCCTTGCTTAGTTTGCAACTAGTCACCATAGGAGTGCATACCGGTTTGGAGTCTTCCATTTCAAACTTCTTCAACATTTCTTTAACATACGTTGGCTGTGAAATGAGAATGCCTTTATATATTTGATTAATTTGTAGCCCAAGGAAGAAATTCATCTCCCCAAACATTGACATCTCAAACTCTTTATGCATCTCTTCAGCAAATTTCTTACACATAGCTTCATTTCCTTCAAAGATATTATCATCCACATACACAACCACTATCAAGATTTTATCTTCCTCAATTTTGAAGTAAAGATTATTATATGTAGTGCCTTTACTGAATCCTTGTTGTATCAAATATTTTTCTAATCTTGCATACCAAACTTTGGGAGCTTGCTTCAATCCATCCAATACCTTTTTCAATTTTCACACCATATCTAGTTGATCTAACAACTGAAATTCTTTCAATTGTTCCATGTAAACCTCTTCTTCCAATTCACCATTCAAGAAAGCAGACTTCACATCCATCTAACAAAACTTGAATTCCTTGTATGCTAAAAATGAAAAAAACATTTTGATAGCTTCCATCCTAGCCATTGGAGCAAATGTTTCTTCAAATTTTATTCCTTCTACTAGTGAGTAACCCTTACACACAAGCTTTGCTTTATTTCTTACCATTTCTCCATTCTCATTTTGTTTGCTTATGAAAACCCACTTAGTTCCAATTATGTTCTTGTTTTCCGGTCTAGGAACCAATTCCCAAGTCTGATTTTTCTCAATATACATCAATTCTTCTTCCATTTCCTTCATCCAATAATCATCTTTTAATGCCTCATTCATTGTTTTAGGTTCAACTTTAGAAATTAAACACAAATCTACCTCAACTTCAACAACTTTACTTCTTTTCGATACTCCTTTCCTCTTGTCTTCAATGATCTATTCTTCAAAATGTTTCTTTTGCACATACTTAGGGGTCTTAGGGGGTCTTTTCCAGAGCTTCTTCCTCTTCATTTTTCACTTCTTTTTCTTTAGATTTTTCTTCTTCTTCTTCTCCACAAGTAGGTTCATCTAACACATATCCATCTATAGCAATTGAATTCTGTTAATTTTCATCAACCTTAACATTTGCACTTTCAAAAATATTTCGTAGCCTTTTGTTGTAACATCTATAAGCTTTTATTTTAGTATAATATCCAAGGAAGATACCTTCATCATACCTTACATCAATTTTTCCTAAGTTTTTCTCATCTCTTTTGCTATAACACTTGCTTCCAAATACTCTAAAGTAAAGTACTTGATAGTAGGAACCCTTCCATACCATAACTCATAGGGAGTCTATGTGTTGTTAGCTTTGGCTTGAACTCTATTAATTATGCAAACAACAATGAATTGTTTATCTCTAGTATAATTTTGATAGATTTGCTTCTTTCATCATAGTCCAAGCAGCTTCTTGAACAATTCATTTTTTCCTTTTAACCACTCCATTTTGCTGAGGAGTTCTAGAGGCAAACAAGTGCCTCTTTATTCCATGAACTTCACAAAACATGTTATACTCATTGGAGGTGAATTCTCCACCTATGTCATACCTCAAACATTCGATTTTCAAATCCATTTCATTTTCAACCATAGTTTTAAATTCTTTGAATCTATCTAGTGCATCAGATTTCTCTCTAAGAAAAGTAACCCATGTCATTCTAGAATAATCATCAATAAAAATCATGAAATACCTATCACCTTGAATACTTCTCACCCTTATATGACCACAAAGATCTGTATGTATTAATTCCAGTAGTCTAGTAGCATATTATTCCTTTCCTTTGAAACTACTCCTTATTTGCTTTCCAAATTAACAATTCTTGTAAACAACATTGATAAGCTTTGTAATTATTGGTAGGTATCTCACTACATGAACTAAACTGATTTTGACCAAATTATCAAAATTTATGTGACACATCCTCTGGTGCCATAACCAATTTTGATTAATCTGACATAAAGTAGTGACCATCAGCACCCTTGAGCTAATAAATATTTCCATGCGTCCTTTTACCAACAACAATCACAGTTTCAGGCCCTTTTTTTATCTCACATCTTTCATCCTTAAACACAATATTATATCCTTTACTACACATTTTTCCAACACTCAAAAGGTTATGCCTTAAACCTTTAACATAATAAACCTCTTATGTATCCTGCTTTCCATCACAACTGATTTAACCTATTCCACAACTATTAGCTCCTAAATCATCTCCAAATTTAACTAATCATCCATCATACATTTCAAGTTAAACAAACTTACTTTTTTCTTTGGTCATGTGATTAGAGCAACCACTATCAACAACCCAATAATTCTTATCCTATTTAACATGAAAAGCAAAAACCAAAGTACCTTCAACCTTATCCTTCTTCTCCAAAACGCTTTCCTTCACATATCTTTCAAAGTTAGCAGAAGTAGATTGATTCAAAGAAAGGTGGAACAACCAAAAATCACTCAATCAATCCTTTATCAAATTCTTTAAACATCGAACAAGTTGATTTCTTACACAAATTGCCTTTAAACCTAATAGGGCATAAAATAGGGTTTTTCTTACATAATTTGCAAACCATAACTCAAAACTAGAATCTAATCACCATTTAGGATACTCTTTATCCCCTTTAATATCATAACTTTAAAGAAGATGGGGTTTCTTTGGAACATAAGGTTCAAAATTATGTTGCTACGCTTGAAAAAGGCCTAATTAGGCTTGTGCAAATAGGTCATTACCAAGTTTTTGATCTCCAGGCCTCCAATCTTCAAACCAAAACTTACAACATGTCAAATTTTCTCTACCCAATCAATTCCAACCCCTACCAACCTATTCCCAAGATATTTTATTCAAACCATAACATCTATGCATCATATTTGCCTAAAAACATGAGTTTAATCCACTAGGGCATCAACCAAATTTGCCAAAATCCTCATCCCTTGCTCTTGAAAACTTCATAAACATAAAACACATCCTATCTACACCCATTCCACCAATTATTAGACCTTTTCATTAGTTGAATGGGTCAACAATTGATTTTCTTTCAATCAAACCCTCAAATCTAGGGTTTCCTAGTTGTTAACAGTAAAAATGCTCTAAAATCTTTCAACATTAATGAGAATGAGTTAAACCAATTGAAAATGATAAAGGGTTCACTGGTACATCAATTCCAATGCATGAAAGTACATCTACAGGTTGTACCAATCTGTACAACCTTATGTAGCAACAAGTTTGCTTTAAAAACACAGGAAAAAATGGAGTCCTTGTTATTCAAATTTAAAACTTACATTAACAACAACCTATCTCGACATTGAAAAGTTCTTTTTAAGCCTTTACCAACCCCAAAACAACTGAAAACAACTGAATCTTGAAGATACAACCGTTCAACTTCCAAGAAAATGCAAAAGTGCAAAGTTGCTTTGACAACTTTTGTGCAACTTTTTACTACATTTAAAAATTGACTCCAAATGACCGAAGACAACCTAAAAAACCTTGAAAACATAATAAATGGTCTTATAGACCTTATCACAAACAAAAATTGACTTAACAACTCAAAACCCAACACTTAGCAACTTTTCATATTAAGTCCTATGGTACCCTACACCATATTCCCTTTGAAAAATTGACTCAAGTCCCCTTGAGGACAATATGGCAACAATAGAATCCTCCTTGATCATGTTATCCTCTGACCTCCAAGTGATTTCTCCATCTAGTAAGCCCTTCTAATGGACCAAAAACTGAAAATATGCATCATCCCTTGTCTTGTTAAACTCTTTGGCATCAAGGTTATGCTTCAATTGCAGAGACTTACTTGATGGATAATCCTTAACCTATGTTGCATCTAAGAATGTTGTCAAATATACTTATTCATCTACAACCACATCTCCTTTTTCCTTGTAATGCACTACCTTGTTCTTCACTTCAATGGTGTACTTGGTCTTGTCCACATTTCTTTGCAACTTACCCTTAACCTCTTCACCTTTCCTTTCCATCTCTCCCATCTGATGTTCTACCCCTATATCTGTTGCTTGATTAGGTTTATTAACCTCTAATATGCAAGAATTAGAATGACCACTATCTTTTTTTGAAATTATTGAATGGAACACATCTTCTATCCTCATTTCAACATACCTTTTAAACCAACCTTGAATCTACAAAATCAATTCATCCTTGACCTTTTGGATGTTGTGGTTGTGTTTTTGATATATGGTTGTCATTGATTTCAATAATATTAGAAATTATTGTAGTGAAAGCTATATATGTCGAGGATATTGAGAAAATTGTTAAAGGAAAAGTTGCAAGTTGCTAGTGAAACAGTGAAGATCATGAAGGTGTCTTGTTTTGTACGTTGAATATCAATTGTTGTGTGTTGGTGTAATTAATTAATTATTACACTAGCATAAGTTAACTTAGGTCATAAATCATTTAGTCCTAGGTTGCAATCATTTAATAAATGGGATAATATTCCCTTTCCTAGTTTGTGGGATAAGATTCCTTCTAGAACTTATCTCATCATTTAATGATCATCACCATACAGTTCACATGTTGTCACATGTTATTAGATTTTAACACTTGGAAACATCTCATGCATATTAGGGTTTACCTCTTGCCTATTTAATTAGGTATCTTGTTCATTTGTAATATATCATATCAATCATCATATCAATAGAATCTTCAATCAACATTCCATTGTTGCAACACTTCTTTTGTGGTTGATTATCTTTCATGGCTAAATTCCTTTATTGAAGCTTCAGGGGTTGTGCATCCATCATCCCAACATGGTATCAGAGCTAGTCCATTGAAACATCAACCCTAGATCCAGGAAGTTTGGAGTGCAAGATTCAAGCAGGCTTAGGGTTTTATGTTGCAAGCTAGTTGGTTCCACCTAGGAGCCAAGCTGTTTTCTGGTGTAGATCAGGCCCTCTCCGACCTCTCCATTGCGTCCAGAAGGCCTCAAAACCCATAGATCGCCTGTTCATTTGTCAAAATCGGAGTAGATTCAACCGGGAGCCTTTAGGTATTATCTAGGGTTTGCATTTTTTGTACAAATCCGTACATGTTTGCAGAAAAAAAATCATCCCTGTAAGTCCTCCATCAAGGCAAAAAAAATTAGAAAAATAAAAAAAATATTTGGCTTTTTTGGGCAAAATTTTTCTATAGTATTCGCAAAAATTTAAATTTGTAGAGTTCGACCTGCAATTATAATTGTCTGTCGACAAAAATATTTTTTTCACAGGCTATGGTTTATTATTCTGTCAGCATTCTTATATCGGATTTTTGTTTTATTTTTTGAATTGCAATTTAATTGCAATATTCAAAAAAAATAAAAGCCCCGTTGCCATCTGCGGACTCCGACACAAGCTTCCGTCACCTCTGTGTCAGCTGCTGTCGGCCCGCCAACCGTCACCGGTCACATCATCCGCTGACTCATCGGTCGTTGTCCTCCCGGCGACCGCAGACCTCCCACCGACCATAGTTCTCTGGCATCACCCACTGACCGACGCCCCTGTCACACAACCCCCAATCCCATCAGAACCGAGGGCTCTGCCGAACCCCGAGCAGTGGCTTCTCCTCCCAGCCACGCCACCATCTCCACCTCCGGCCCACCACTCCGACGCCGCCCGAGCGGTGGTATGTTTTTTTTTGTTGTGAGCGCTCAGACCGCAGTCCTATCATCGACCAAGGGCCTTATTTTTTTTCCCTAAGGTGCTAATTTTTTGCACCTGGTTAGCCAGCACCAATCCAAATTGCAGAATTCTTTCGGAGGTCGTATCTTCCACATACGATATCAAAAATTCGCACACGATATACCGTTGGAAAGCTATTGAAGTCTAATTTTTAGTGGTGCACTCTATTTTTCAAGATTCTATTATCATCAAATATTCAATTCAACTGATGTCAGATTGTCGAATTTCAGAGATTCCAGCGGCATTCGAGAGATTTTTCAGTGCATTTTTTCATCAATCCAGTCACCTTCTTTGGTTTCAGCCTCCAGGTATCTTTTTTTTGGTTTTTTGATTCCTGGAAATCCTGAAGAGTGAAGAAGAATTTGTTGATCTTGGAGGCATATTCTCAGTTGCATATCCATTTGGAAGTCTTCTATTTTCTGCTGAAGGTCATTGTCTTTGTTTTCTTGGAGAAATTTTCATTATGGGGCTTGCATATTATTCTCCTTTGGTTATGTTGCATAAGGGTAACTATCAACAATGGCGAGATGGGATCTACCACCATCTTCATTCACTTGATTTTTTTCCATATCTATTTGGAATAGTTCCCTGCCCAAGTGAAGGTATTCATGAACTTGCTTGGAGTTGTAGTAGGTACACTGTTTTGGAGATCCTTGAGATGCAAGTTGATTCCGATGTTTTGAATGCTCTTGATCATTGTGATTGTCCTCACATTATTTGGATTAAGCTTTGGGAACTATATGGAGATTCAGATACTCCACCATTCCCCGATGATCATGATTTAGAATGTCATTCTTCAAATCAAGTACCCCATGATGCTATTGTTATGCAGGAATTTGATTACCTCGATCTTTCCGAAGAGGTTGACAAGGTCCCTTTCTGTGCTTCTTCTTCATCAGAGATAGTTGGTATCCCTTCACATTTAATGATTCCTTGTCCAGAATCATTGATTGAGGCTTCCACCATCATCATCCATCAGGACACATTTAGTTTTTTAGACTTGACATCACATGATGGCTTTGTTTTAGGTATCACTGACTTGGCTACTTCTACAGGATTGGAGAACATTCTTGAGGGGATATCACTCCTCTATTCAGATCACACCTTGGAGAGTTTTCTTGAGTATCCACATTCCTTTGTCTCAACCTTGATTGGGAATTCAGAGACCATCTTGGAGGTGCTTGGTTTCTCTTCAGAGATTTCATATCCGAGACTTCTTCCCTATCATTCCATTCAGGACTGGAGGTTTCTTTAGCATCCACCATTGGATTTGCTTTAGCCTTCCTTCAGTGTTTTTGAGGACACTTTATTCAGGGGGGCTATCAAGTCTCCATCACATCCATCATATACATTCTATCTTTGTCTTTGGATATTGTTCAGCATCAGTTTCTGCATCATCCTAGTTTGTCACCCTCTTCATTGTTTGGGACTATGGAATTTTCATCATCAGGCAAGGAGACACTTGAGCAGAGTTCTGAGACATCATCATCCATTTCCATCTTTCCTTCCTTCAATTCCTATCTGGAATGGGAAGCATCTTTGCACTTGCATTTGGTTTTGTTTCTTCTGAAAGGGAGACAAGTTGTTTGTTGGAATTGGCTCTTTTTTTGTCTTCAGACACTTACCTTTCTTGCAGGTGATCTTATCTTCTGGTGGGGCTATATAGTCTCTCTATTGTATCCATGTGACGGATGGTGTACTTGGGGGGTATTTGGGAGTCCTCCATCCTTCCCATTCTCACATTTTTTCTTTTTCATCTCCTTTTTTGGAGAGGGGTTTTGTTCCCATTGGGTTTTCCCCTTTTCTTGGTTGTGGGAGATTTTTGCATCTTCATGTACATGGGTACCTAACATGGCCTCGTAGTAGGGACCCATCATCATCATCATCTTGCATAATCATTGCAGTTTCCTCCCTAAGTTGCACTTATGGGGGGGTTTTGGTGTAATTAATTAATTATTACACTAGCATAAGTTAACTTAGGTCATAAATCATTTAGTCCTAGGTTGCAATCATTTAATAAATGGGATAATATTCCCTTTCCTAGTTTGTGGGATAAGAATCCTTCTAGAACTTATCTCATCATTTAATGATCATCACCATAGGGTTCACATGTTGTCACATGTTATTAGATTTTAACACTTGGAAGCATCTCATGCATATTAGGGTTTACCTCTTTCCTACTTAATCAGGTATCTTGTTCATTTGTAATATATCATATCAATCATCATATCAATAGAATCTTCAATCAGCATTCCATTGTTGCAACACTTCTTTTGTGGTTGATTATCTTTCACGGCTAAAGTCCTTTATTGAAGCTTCAGGGGCTGTAAATCCATCATCCCAACATTGTGGACTAAAGGGATTTTTTTGTGAGAATCTAGTTCATCTACCAAAATTTTCAGAGGTCCACGTGAAGATTTGATCGTGCTTTGAACAGTTGTGTTCTAACAATATTTCTATGGGTTCTGTCAATGTTCTTGATTGAATTTTATGTGATTCTAGTAATTTTTGTTATTGCAGATGATTCTCTCTTAGTTCTTGTTGTTTTTGGATGCTTCTAGATCATTCTCTATTCTTTTTATACATCTGTGTTGATCGGTGTGTTCATGGTCAAAGATTTTTCTCATGTGTGTTCGGGTTTTCATGCTCTTGGTCAACATGATGGTTGTAAGGTGTTGTGGATGCTTGAAGATTAAAATTTGAATGTTTGGTGACTTGAAGATATTTTTTGGGTCTCATCATAATATTACTCGATGGTGTTTGATTAGTATTAAAATTTATTTGTAAATTTGGGTCAACATTGTAAATATGTTTTATATTTCTAGCTGACTAAGTTGATGTATCTCATGTTGTGGATATATAAGAGTGGTTGCTTGAGAAAATTTAATGTGTGTTAGTGTGTGTGTGTGAAAGAGAAGGAAATCCAAAGAAAGAGAAAGTGTGTAAACATTCATCTAATCATTCAATTATAGAGCAAAGTGAGAAGAAGTTTGAACAAAGTGTGAAGAAGGTTTTATGTGCTTAACTGGAACTGTAATCAAGATTGTGTAGAAGTTGTTTTCTCAGTTCACACCCTGTGGATCTAATCCAAATTACTATGTATTGTTGGGCAGTGAGCCCTCTTTCATTTGAGTAGTGAGTTCTAGGTAGTGTGACTAAATGCATGTGCATTCCCATTATCTTTCATTATACTTTTAACAAGGTATAATATTGTGGACTAACATCCACCATGGTTTTTCCCCTAACAGGGTTTCCATGTAAAAATCTTGGTGTTCTTTATGTTTCTAATGTGTTGATTATTTATGGTTTATCGTTCATTCATGGAATATGAGATAAATTTTAGTAAAGTCTGAAAAGTTTAATTTTCTATGACAACTGATTCACCCCCCCTTTTAGTTGTCTGACCTTGTTTTTCCAACAATTGGTATCAGAACAGGTTCCTCTAAATAATTTTAAAAGCTTGAGGTGATATGAGATGGTATCATACAAGAACGATAGTCCTAGATTCGATGGAACAAACTACTCATTATGGAAAGCCAGAATGGAATGTCATTTGAGGTGTATTGGAGAACCCTTCTAGAAGATTACAAAGAATCCATGTTATTCCTCAGAATGGTCCTTCCACTGCTAATGAGATTAAAGAAGCTGAGAATAATGTCAGGGCTATGGAAGCTTTGATGAGTGCTCTAACAAATTCAGAAATGACAAATCTGATAGGTTTGAAGACAACTCATGAGATTTGGATGAAGCTAGAAACTTTGTATGAAGGAGATGCACATGTGAAGATGGCTAAGCTACAAATTTTGAAAAGCAAGTATGAAAATTTGAAGATGGGTGAAGATGAAAATATGTCTTCTTTTATGCAAAGAGTAAATGAAATAGTGATGGGTATTAGATGTGTCAATGGTACCCTAGATGAGGAATAAATTGTGGCTAAAGTGCTCAAATCATTGCCTCCCTCGTACAAAGCAAAGGCTCATACTATTCAAGAAACCATATCATTGGTGAATATGACAAGAGATACATTGATTGGTAAACTTGTTGCCTTTGAGTTGAGTGAATTTGTTGAATCTATTCCCAAGATTGAAACTACATTTAAGGCTACTATATCCGAAAGAAACAAGCAAAGATATGATCTGTGAAAGTGTTCTAGAAATCATTCAAGTATGAGGAAGAAATGAAATAGCTTGAAGATGAAGAAAGAGAGGTAGAAGAATTGGAAGCACTGATTATGAAGAAAGAAGTCAAAGGACAAGGTAAGTATAAAGGAGTGTTGCTTATTAAATGTTTTTCTTGCAATAAAATAGGTCATTTTGCATCAAGATGTCTTGAAAGAGTTCATAGATTCAAGCCTAACAAATCTACATTCCAAAATAAATGTTACTATGCTGAAGAGAAGTGATTGATGATGAGTCTAATAAAGATAATGGAAATGAATATGAATGGGTGTTCCTTGCTATCAAGGAAAATGGTTTGATAGCTATTGAATTTGATAAAGTTGAGAAAGCTCTTGCAGCCTGAATTGAAGAAAAGGATGAGTAGGTTATTGACAAAGGATGCTCACATCATATGACTGGTGACAAAAGAAAATATAGAAGTATGATAGTGGGGTTGTAATATTTGGAGATAACAATGTTGGTGTGATTCATGGTAGAGGATCTATTTGTCTTGGTGATAAGCATAACACTGATGGCGTTCTTTATGTTGAAGGCTTGAAGCACAACTTGTTTAGTAAAAAGATAGAAGGTAATATTTTTCACCTGAATGCTGCTAGTGAAAGTTGTTTAATTGCTCAAGTAGATGAAAGTTGGTTATGGCATAGAAGGCTATGTCATGTGAATTTTGATAACATTATCAAAGTAAGTTCCACTCAAGCAGTAAGAGATCTACCTAAGCTAGT